>JAYEPQ010000018.1:19703275-19833275 GCA_036321105.1 Dracaena cambodiana
CAAGCCTCTATAAATATTACAGTCATATTATAGCAGAAATATGAATAATAAATAACAATAAATAAAAAAAATTCCAGTCAAAATAATAATAAGTTTTTTTTGTCTTACATAAATTCAATAAAATAGCTACAAACTAAATAACATGTCATATGCACTTATACATCTCTTAAGAAGAAAGTAACAAACTAGAGAGACCGTCAATTCTTATAGCTCCGCTAGCTCATTAAAGTAAATCGAAAGTCTTACCTTATTTGTAGCGGATCTATCTCCTAATAAAGATCTGCATCTAGTCATGTATAAACAGGATCGTTAGTAAAGTGATCCTGTAATATAAATAACATATGTGAAATAATAATATCTCAGTAATATTAAAAATCATCTGCATTTAATAATTGAAAATCTCATATGTATCACATTATGTGGTTCATTATTAGTATTCATTTAACATCTTTTAATTAAGCTATTTGGAAATTTAGGAAGATATGAACTTAACTGGTCTGAACGCATCCCCGTGTACTTCAAAAAAACGAAACAGTAAATTTGATCGGAGCCTATCCCAAACCTCTCAAAAAGGAAAACAGTAGCAGTATTGATCGGAGCCTATCCCGATTCTCCCAAAAAGAGAAATATATTGATTGTCATTCAACTATCAAGTCATATAAATCCTCAATTTTCCCATAAACCCAGTGTATGTCAATTTCAATATTAATTGTCAATTTCAGTATTAATTGGTAATTTCGGAAAATTCAGTTCAATATATTGATTTGTGATAATCACTAAAGTTCAATGTTCAGTAATAATAACAGTGACATTGAATAACAATATAATAGTATAGTAGTTAATTATCTATCACCAATCATATATAGTAACAGTTTGTATTTATACGGTGTTTAGTCATATTTCGTATTAGTGTTATCTTCCTTTTCGTTTCATTACATAAATAAAAATAAATGAACTAAAACTTATAAAATAGCCTTTTGGATGATATGTATGTCTTTGAAATAGATAAGCATATGAACTCCATAAGAAAATAATCATATTTAATATTATATACACTTGAATTTAGATAAAAATAATATTTAAATGTATAAAAAAATTTTAAGTACCAACTAGTATAATTTAACTTCTTATTCAAGAAAAAAATGATAATAATAAAATTTGGAATTTAATAAATTGTGTCATATAGTTCCACATAGATAGGGTTAAAAGAAGATAGAATTAAAATGGATTAATGGTCCTGTTGAAATAAAATGATCAATTTTATTGGTCGTTGAGGGAAACATGAAGTATAACATATTATTATATTATCTTGGTGTTGTGCCTTGATCTACCTTTCACAGGTGTTAGGAGGTACGTATAAAATTTACAACTATGATAATCTTTCGAAATATACTTCTTAGTTCTTACTTTAGCAAGCAGAGAAAACGCTTTTATGTACTTTACTTGATTAGAATAAAGAACGACAATTTCTCTTGATGGAAGTAGGGTTGCAAGATTCCTATTCTTTTCCTTCAACTTAAATGAAATTTGATAAGTCTAGTGTGGGACTATTTGGACCATGCTATTCCTTCTTCAATTGGTGCAAATAAAGTCTTGTCAAAATAGAAAAATGCTAAAACAGATGAACAAGTTTAGTTTTCAAATTAAAGTAATTTGGTCTTTATAACAGCTAGCCAAACTTTTCAACATGCAGAAGTATAAAGAGGTATATTAAGCATTCCACGTTAACTTTCTAAGGAAGAGTAGTAAGACTATATACAGTCAATATGGAGATTTCCCATCATGTCATATGACCTTTTTGTTTCTTTTTATAGTGAAGAATTTATGAACTTTGATGTAGTTATGCTTTTATGTTTTTATTTTTATAAATAACTGTTGATACAAAAATTCATCTGAACTTGAATAAAAATATTGTATTTCCTTGAAACTAGATGAAGCTAACAAGAATCATGGTGTAAATTGATGTACTAGGAATAACTCTAAGCAATTTTAAGGGGAGGGTGAAGCAAAAACAGACATGCTACTTAAACTACATATGGGTAGGTATTGTATTTATCACATGTTCGGCTGTCACTCGTTAGACAAGAATGTCAGGGTAAACATTGTTTTCTGGTGACCGTGGATTTTACATAAGACCAAGTGACGTGGAAATCCATTTCAGAATAAACAATGCAAGTTTAGAGTCATTAATATTTACACTAAAAAATCATACAGAATCATACGTTTGTGTTTTGGATTTTCTTGAAAACTCTTACAAAGAGGTGCTGGTGATTAAATACCCACTTGTTAGCATTAGGAGTATGAACAAATCCGCCTTAAATGTTGCTTCCAATTAGTGTACAGTATAATTTTGCTTCGTAGAAATAATATTCAAAAATCTTTGGAGTAACAACAATTTGAGTCATTTGGTGTTCAAGTTACTGTAGTAATGAGGAGAAACAAGTCGCTTCAACAGATTTGGGTTGTTATGCTATAGAGCTGTAACTATTCTTAAACTGAAGAATACACTCCAGAAAAGGATAATAACTATAAAGTATAATAATTGATATCAAGCCTTAATCCCTCCTATTAGTGTACCGGCAGTAGAGGACTTGCCTTCAGGTTGTCAAATATTGTAGCAGTATCTTTTTAAAAAGAAAACTATAAAA
Source organism: Dracaena cambodiana (assembly GCA_036321105.1). Classification (NCBI taxonomy): domain Eukaryota; kingdom Viridiplantae; phylum Streptophyta; class Magnoliopsida; order Asparagales; family Asparagaceae; genus Dracaena; species Dracaena cambodiana. Next base: position 19,705,924 of record JAYEPQ010000018.1, read on the forward strand.
ACAAGAAAATAATGTCAAAAGTATATAGTAAGCCAGCTTTGAATATTGAATAATACAACAGTTGTATATAAAGTGTCTTTTACGTATCGTGATTGCATTTTGTGCTATAAAAAAAAACAAAATATTAAAACAAAAGAAACTAATAGCAAGCCATAAATTTTATGAGAGTATCTATCCATAAATCTATACTTTAATTAAATAAAAAAGGAGTATAAAAATAAACATAAATAATAGCATGTTAAAGTGAGTAAAAAAAAAAAAACTCACCTTGGCCTCAATCCAAATTGGAGTCTTGAAATATCTCCAAGTCTCTCTTTGGCTGAATTTTTTTTCTCTTTTTTTTTTCTTCTCACGTATGTTTTCTTGGTTTTTTTTTCTCTCCCTGCGTGTGAGAAGTGGGGAGTAATTGGGTTTCTTATTTAGTTAAATAAGATTAAATATTTAAAAATAGGATCCTATTAGTTAAGAAATCTAAATAACTAATTTTTGGACAAGAGTCAATCTAAAAATTAGGTTTCTATTAAGATTAATCATCTATTTAAATTCTTATGCTATCAGATATGAATCACATTAGAATCTCCTTTTTTTAGGTTAAATAAATCAGATTAATCTCCATCAAATTATTAGATAAGAATCAATCAAAAATCTATTTATTTATCTATTTAGTAGTTTGGATCCATTTTTACTTCTTTATTTATTTATTTATCTATTTCTATTTCTATTTTGATTTTTTCATTTCTATTTATCTTTTGATTTTTTTCACAAAATATTATTTTTTTTAAATTAGTTAAGATAAAATATCATGTGAAAAAGTTAGTGTTACACACATAAGTTGTAGATCTAGGTTATTGAGGCAAAAATCTAATTTTTATGAAAAACAACCTATGCAAAATTAGAGAGGAGATGACTTACTTATGTAGAGATTCATAAAAGTTTGAAAAAAATCCTCAGAGGTTGAATTTGGTTGTCGAGAGGGGACAAAATTTCTCTATAGAAAAAGGGACTAGGGTTTGGTGATTGAGAAAAGACTCAAGGGACAATTTATAATTGAGAGGGGGTGTTGACAGCCACATCGACAGTGGCTCAACCACTGCTCTCAGGCAGATTTTGTTTGCCTTTATAATTGACAGCGGCTTCGACAGTCATTATCGGTTAAAAAAACTGTCAAGCAATTTTTTTTGGAATATAGATTTTAGTTTTCTAAACTATTGTTAATTCTAAAACTATTTTATAGTCCCTAATTCTAAAGTTAATATCCAAACTTTGGTTAGAAAATGATAACATTATATATATATTTTTTAATGATTTTTTTGGGAGAAATCTAAAGAGAGTCATGAAAATTCAAAAATTTTGAAAACATCATGGATATTAAAACTATAGTTAATTTTATAAGTATCCCCTCTAACTTAAAATATGCATTGTCCTCAGTGAATTGATAATTCTATTAAATCTGTAAAGAACACGTAAAAATGGAGACAGAGTGCTTAAATATTGCCTCGATTTGCTACTCATGGTGTATCAACTGCAAAACATGAATCTTTCATACATAATATACAATAGTATATAATAGGTTTTCATTAAGCTCATGTCATTGAGATGCTGGAGGATCTACTAAATCGTGAGATTCCTCCACGTACTTTGGGAATTCCAAGTAGCGCTTGAAATATTTCCTGCTCACTTTTAATGTGTGACCACTCGTAGGGTTTTCAATATTAATTGCACCATATGGATATACAGTTTTAACAATAAATGGTTTAGTCCATTGTGAACGAATTTCCTTCGAAATAGATGACGCCATGAATCACACCGAAGCACTTTGTTAGATGGATGAAAAATACAGTGTGAAATGTGTTGGTCATACCATATTTTAATCTTTTCCTTAGAAATACATGAATTGTTTTATGTATCACATCTTTACTCTTCTAGTTCATTTATTTACAATTTTTGTAATGGGCCTACAGAATTGAGGTCTAAATTAATTGTTTTAATTGCCTAATACGCCTTATGCTCGATCTCTACCAGTAAATGGTAAGCTTTTCCATAAATTATTATATATGGAGACATGTCTAGTGGTGTCTTAAATGCAGTATGATAAGCCCATAAAGCATCAATAAGTCTAAATGACTAATCTTTGCTAGAGTGATTACATTTTCTCTAAAATTTACTTAATTTCCCTATTGGCTAATTCAACTTGTCCATTTAACTGTATGTGATATGTTGTAGAAATTTTATGTGAGATATGGTATTTTTTCATCAAATTTTCTATGACTTTATTGCAGAAATGAGTACCTCCATCGCATATTATAGCTATAGGAATCCCAAATCTAGACAATATATGTTCCTTGAGAAATTTGATAACCATTTGTTGATCATTGTTTCTGCATGCAGTGGCTTCCAACCATTTCAAGATGTAATCAACTGCCATGAGGATATAGACATATCCATTAGAAATAGAAAAACGTCCCATGAAAGTTAATATCCCAACAATCGAATATTTCAGTTGTAAGAATAAGTGTTAGACCTATATCGTTTTGCTGGTTTAGTGCTCTTAGTTTTTGGCATGACTCGCAACGTTTACTATATTCGTGTGTATCTTTGAACATAGTGAGCCAGTAAAATTCACATTAGAGAAATTTGGCTACTGTCATTTTAGATGAAAAATGGCTCCCACATACTTGTATGAAGGCAATTATACCCTGGGTCTCATCATCTAGTATATAATGCCTAATGAATCGATCGGGACAACACTTAAATAAGTAAGGGTTATCACAAAAGAAATGACAGGCCTCATATAGCAATCGTCGCTTATCTTGCATGCTCCAGTGGCTTCGCATTTTACAATAAGAAAGTTAATAATATCAATGTATGGGTAGTTGTTCAATAGAGAATCACTATTCATTAGGGAGTGAGTCCTTAATTGGTAACTTATTGTTACTAAATGTCGGACAAAAGAGGTGGTCTGCAATCACACTCTCCATTCCCCTTTTGTCTCTTATTTTGAGATCAAACTCTTAGGGTAGCAATATCCATCAGATTATGCATAATTTTGCATCCTTTTTTGATAAGAGATACCACGTGTAAGCCCAAAATATATGAATAAAATTTATTAATGACAAAGACTATAACAAGAAGTGCCATCTCTATGTCGTATAATTCGTTTGTACATCGTTGAGGGTCTTGATAGCGTAGTAAACCATATATTGCTTCTTTTCTCTTTGTTGCCCCAGTACTGCTCCAATTGCATAGTTTACTCGCATAACACAAAATTTCAAATGGCCATGACCAATCAAGATATTGCATGATTAGTGCTGTGATAAGTATCTCCTTTAGTGTGTCAAAAGTTGTTTGGCATACCTGCATCTATTTGAATTGTACATCTTGCATAAGAAGATTTGAAAGAGGTCTAGAAATATTACTAAAATTCTTTATGAACCTTCTATAAAAGCTTTCATGTTCTAAGAACGAACATATAACCTTTACAGTTTTAGGTATCAATATTTTGGAAATAGAATCAAGTTTAGCCTTATCTACTTCCATCCCTTCAAATGAAATTATGTGTCCTAATACAAAACCCTTTGTAAGAATAAAGTGATATTTTTCCCAATTTAGACATAAATTCTTCTATTGGTATCTATTAAGTGCAGCTCCTAGATTAGTCAAATATGATCGTAATTATTTCCAAACACAGAGAAATATCCATAAATACATCAAGATAATCTTCAACCATGCCGCTAAAATACTAATCATACACCTTCAAAATGTTGCGATAGCATTTCTTAATCCAAATGACATTTTTCTAAATGCAAATTTGTCAAATGGGCAGTAACATTGGCTTTAAAGCAACTTCAATTTCATAATAGCCAGAATAACCATCAAGAAAGCAATAAAATTCATGCCCAGCAACTCTCTTGAGTACTTGGTCAAGAAATGATAACGGAAAGTGATCTTTTCATGTTACTTGGCTTAATTTTCTGTAATTAATGTACATACGCCAACTCGAAGCTGTATGAGCAGGTATTATCTTTCCAATCTCGTTTTTAATAACTGTTACCCTAACTTTGTTTGGAACAACTTGGATTTGACTTATTCACTTATTATCAGCAATTGGATAGATGATGAAAAAGTTTCAACACTTCGGTTTTAACTATTTTCATCATGATAGGGTTAAGCCTCTGCTGCATTTGCCTTATTGGCTTGGCTCTATCTTCCAAAATGATACGATGTATGCAAATAAGGTGGACCGTACTTTTGATGTCTGCTATGTCCCATCCAAGAGCTCCCTTATTCTCATCAAGATACACAAAGATGACTACTGGAAAGGTTTCTTTAGGATACTTGAGATCCTTGGATAGTAGTTTTAGCTCAAGTATTGGTGCTTGGATATCGGATGATATTAATTTCTTTGTACTTTGATGTAACTCTTCATATACGTTCATTTTTCGAATCCTTCCGATGATATTTGAACAACTAAGCATCAGTTAAACATTTTATTATGTTAACAGTGTGTTTGGAATTGAGCCACTTAAGGAAACCATCCATTATCAATACAAGCTCCAATAGATTAGAGATGCACAATGATACAATATCTCCTTCATCTCAAATGTCTTCAATATCATTAATGTCCTTCAATTTGTCAGTGTCGATATTTAGTTGTTTGCAAATATTAAAAATATTAAACTCAAAGGTCATGTTTCCAACAAATAGATTTATCTTTCCCTTCCTAAAATTTATAACCGCATTAGTTGTGGTAAAAATGAACGTCCGAGGATAACAGGGAGGTGAAGACATGAACTATTTGCAAGTACAGTATCAATAACTATAAAGTCTACCGAAAATAGAAATTTTCAATCTGCACTAGGACATCTTCGATGGTCCCTTTAGGACACATTTCTGACCTATCAGCCAATTGTAGTGTGACATGTGTAGGTTTAAAATCTCGTAGACCCAGTTGCTTATAAACCAAAAATGGTAAAATGTTTACACTATCTTCCAAATTTAATTGAGCTTTCTAAATATTGTGGGGACCTATCACACATGAAATAGTTGTACTGAATCATTGCCTTGTTTCTCTTCAATATCTCTTTTTGAAATGGTCTCACCAAGTATTTTCCACTTCGCAAACTGATTACAGTAGATATCTCAGGTATATCGTCATCAATTAAAAAAGTAATAGCGTTTACACCTTTAACTTTACGTAAAGTACTCCAGTTGAGAAAGTAGTTTACCTTTTTCTTGTGTTCGCAGATTGTTTATCAGATTGTATATCACTGAAGGCTATTGTATTCCGACTGTTAGTCATTTTTTGCGATAGAATGAATTGTTGTTGTGCTTGGATCATTTGGTCCACTCACTGCTTATCTGCGTAACATTATCCTCAAAGATTCTGCTTTGGTGGTAGTTGGTACACCGAAGATTGATTAGAAAGTTGGACAAATTGTTGTGTCGGATTAGTGGGTGGCTTGTTTTAATGGTTAAAATGCTATTGAGATTTTTCTTTCATTGAAGATTCGGATGGTTCCTCCAATCATGATTATAAGCTTGTGAATAAAAGTTATTTGTTGGTTGAGGAATAGTGTTAAAGACATTAGCTTGTTCATTTCATACTTCCATAAAAGTGGAAAGAGTTAGACAATCACGAGTTACATGTCCATGTAATTCAAAAATGTCATAAACTTTCAGGATTTCTTCTATTGCCTTAATAGTTTCTGTTTTCTTGATAAACAAATCTTCTAATATCTTTGTGATCGTAATTAATCTTAAAGCTATATGTTTGGTTTCTCCCATTTTAATAAGTCCACTCCTATTATGAGACTTATTTACTAATTGGTTTCCTATCGAAATATCCACAGTTTTCCAGGCTTGTAAATTCACAGCAAGTGAGTCAAGGTAATCCCACGCTTTGTCAGCATCCTTACTCAAAAATTCACCATCACTATTGTTTCTATAAATGGCCTAGTTGTAGTGTTTAGCTCTTGATAGAAGGTACTTTCAATCCTCCGTATCTCATAGCCATGATGTGGGTATATGATAAGTGTCATATATTGTATATTTATAATCTCCATATTGTTTATTTTTGTATATAAATATGCTACTCGGTTATTTTTAGCGTATTTTTTTAGGTTAGACCTATTCTTACAAAGAGATGACTTGAATTCAGAGATGGATTAGGAAACCAAGTCTAGAAAAGAGCTAAAAGTGAATAGAGTTACAAAATCATGAATCTGCAAAGAACCAAAATCTATTACAGTCATTTAGATAAAAGGGAAATGACTAGAGACTCATGGAGAAGAAAATTGAAGCCATGTATTCACTCTTTTGCCACTAGATGGCGGCATTTGCAGCCATTTCGTTACTCAATGGGTCCCACACATGATGAAAATTTTACGGGGTCTTCGATATAATTTTATAATTATTTACTTATACTCAAATTAGTGTTTGGTTCTCCAAGACCTATATATTGGTCATGTCCTTGTAGTCTAGGATTTTTTATGCAATTGTGTACTCATAATATTAATAAAGACTAGGATTTTGTCGAGGGGTGGCGGCCGCCATACCCCGCTCCAAAGGTGACTCTATTGTTCAGAAGTCCGTTCTAGCAAGTAGAAACATTTTAATTACTTTTTAGATAGATTTAATTGCTTTCTATTGTAGATTTTTAATTTTTAATGCTTTCTAGTAATAAAAAATAATCTTGCTAATTAGTAATATGAGTAGCTAACTTAGTTTAACTCTAGCATGAAGATGAAACTAGGAATTCCCCATGTAATTACTTTTTATTGTTTTCTTTCTAAAACAAAATAATAAAGATATGATATTTCAAAGAAAAGATTAAAATATAATAACTCGTAAACTAATACTTTGATAGGTTATACTTGAGTTAAGTTTCTTGATAGCCTATACTTAGTTAGGGTTTAGAGTTATTGATTTTTGTCTTCTTCAGAGAATTATTTAACGATTTAGTTTATGTTTATGTAAAGTAGTATCTTTGATGAGTTATACTTGTGCATCACTTGATAGCTCATTCTTAGAGTACTTTAAATAAAGATTAAAACTAAAAGATCAGTTTTTATAATAGGAAAAAGATAATAGCAGTAATACATGGTTGTAAACTAGTGGATTTTATATCCTAGGCTAATAAAATCAATTTAGAACGCTTAGTTAGCTTGCTAGAATAATAGAATTAAAAAGAGAGCAAAACACCTTAGATTCTCATGGGAACGATATGTTTGTGCTACAACCGACACTGTGCACGTGTAGTAAATTTATCGCATCAAGTTTTTGGCATCGTTACCAGGAATCGACGGTATGTTCTTGCTTTTTCTAACATTTTACAGGTTAATAGTGTATGTTGAGTGTGTAATGACCTAGAAGTTCAGATACAGTAAGTAAAAAGGAACGAGAGAAGACTCCTAAGTACATTGCAAAAACCAGAAAGCTAAACTCCCTAATTTTGCTGCTAAACAGCGGTAACTGCCACCATTTAGTGGCAAATTTGGTGAGTCTCTCACCCTTTTTCTCACTAATTCTATGTCTTGGGTCTTGATTCTATAACAAAATATAAAAAATAAAAAAATAAAAAATAAAAAAACTATATGACATCACATTTTTCTTTGATCATATTTCTTCCACCGTTTCGTCTTCACCAAACCCAACTTCTCGCACTAGTTTAGGAAACTCACGCATCCACTCCTAGTCGCTGGTTCATGCCACATTGGACCTGTGATTACTCTGATTGACTAGTGAGATCAGATTTATTCATGGAAGACAAGATACACCAACCGATCCTGATTCTTTAGGATCGATGTTACCCGTTGCACACATCACTACAATCATGCATCAAACTTCCACACACAGTGGGTAATCACTAAGAACTAAAACCACAGTACATCAGCATGCTTCCTAAATTTACTGGTTCTAATTATGAAGATGCATATCTCTTTATCAGTGAATTTCAGAAAGTGTGCATGATGATTAAACTGTAACACTTGTCCGAGGATGCAATTGAGCTCCACTTCATTCCATTCGCTCTCAAAGATAATGCCTAGAGGTGATTGTATAGTATGCCTACTGATTCAACCACTACTTAGGATAAATTTGTTACTATGTTTCTCAAGAAGTATTATCCCACGCACAAGATGACAAAAATTCGAAATCAAATTAATCAATTCCGTCAAGTGTCGGGAGAACCCTTCTAGAAATATTTGGAACGATAGAAGAATTTGCTAGCTCAGTGCTCCCACCATGCGATAGAAAAGTGGTAGTTATGTCAAATCGTGTAAGAAAGACTCGATTACACATTCAAAATTTTTGTTGAGTCTATGTGTCAGGGGGAGTTTATGAGAAAGAATGAGGATGAAGTATAGGACTTCCTTGAGGACCTATCATGAAAAAGTATGCAATGGGAGAGTCCCGCTGAAAAACTCAATGCATCAACTTTTACGCATGAGGGTGGGATCTATAGCATCGACAACTCTATAATTGTCGAACCTAAGATTGCAGTTCTTATAAGGAAAATTGAGGCATTAGAGACTCCTAACACTCCACCAGTGGGTCAAGTCAATCAAATTCAAGTTCTGACACACTTTAACTACAGAACTCTGAATCATGTTATGGAAAAATGTCCATTATTAATGAATCCCATGGATCCATCACTTGAGTAGGCTAACGCCTTATATCAATGAAATATGAACAATCCTTACACTCCTACATATAAGCTAAGTTGGAGGAACCACCCAAATCTCTCATGGGGTCAAGAGCAATATCAGGGAGCCTCCAACTCTAACATACAGCCTCCACATAATGGTCAGTTCTTGAGACCTAACGTGGGTGTATATCAATGCTATGAATCAAGAGAACAACTATAATAGACCACCTGCACATAATCAATCGTATCCACAGCAGGGGTCTAATAATGATTATAATAGACGGCTAACGACACTTGAAAGGAATGTGGAAAACATTTTCAAGATAACATCTAATTTAGACACACAAATGCAAAATTAATAAAAGTGTCTACTGACTTTATACAATGGACTGACCAACAACTTCTTGCAACTTCTTAGTCGATCAAGAATATAGAGCAGTAGGCTGGACAGTTAGCCACATAGCAGAGTGAGCAAGGGTCGGGTACTTTTTCGAGTCAACCAATAATGAACCCCAACTCTAACTCATCTTAGTCTGTTTAATCCTATATTTACTAATACAATGTCATTCACATGCTTAGATCAGGCAAGCAAGTGGATAATAATGTAGCCATGTCCCCTAATTTCACTCCTACTATTCTGCAAGCTACACCATCTTTTCCATGTCTTTCTCTACATCCATCTCTATCACCTCCATTACCATCAGATACTTATTGGGAAGAACTTGTTCCTACACCGAAAGTACCATATCCCAATCGGTTTAGGAAGTCATCACCGCAAGTAGAGAAGATTCTTGAAATATTTCAGCAGGTGATGGTTAATAGTCAACTTCTTGATATTATAAATAGGTTCCCACTTATGCCAAATTTCTCGTGGATTTGCGTACTAAGAAATGAGTAAGAAACGTTCCTGAGAAAGTTTTTCTTACGGCGAATATATCGCAAATTCTCTGTAACTCCTTACTTGTCAAATACAAAGATCTAGATTTTCTCATAATCTCATGTACCATTAGGAACACTACATTTGATAGGACATTGTTTAATTTAGGGGCAAGTGTCAACTTGCTTCCTTATACTGTTTATCAACAACTGGGGTTAGGAAAACTTCAAGCTACCAAGGTCATATTACAGCTAACGATCATTTAATTAAGAGAACACTTGGTATGGTTAAAAATATGCTCATTAAATTGGTGAGTTCATCTTTTCAGTGGACTTCATTATCATAGAAATTGAGCCAATTTCTAGTCTACATAATCAAATTCCCGTTATCTTGGGTAGACCATTTCTTACAATATCAAATGGATTAATTGATTGCAGGAGTGGCCTCATGAAGCTATCATTTGGGAATATGACTATGGCATTGAATGAATATATTCAATAAGGATGAGCACACAATGAGCTCCCTCATTGAGATAAACATGGTTCATAATTTGCACTCTTATTCTATTTTATTCTACCTCTTGTGCTAATAATGAACCATCACTTGAGATGGACTCATGTTATTAGATGAATTGGCATATACTAACTCTACGTATGATGATACTTGTGAAAGTGTGGCATTCATTTATGAGCAAATCTTTGAGGATTTGTTTGCAGAGGAGCTTGCATTATTTGATGAGTTAGAAGGGCTACCACACTTCATAGTTGGTTCACTTGATCATGTTGCACTCTTCACATCTCACTATCTTTCTACATATGGCGCTTATTACTAACGATGATTAGCAGGTTTGTAATAAAGAATTGTTTAACCCAATTATTAATACTTACATGTGGACAAAGAAAAAGTGAGAACGACATAAAAAGCAAAAAGGTAATTTCATGATTTTTAGGAGGATAATGAGACATAATAATGTGCCCACTACATGTTTAAAATGCACACATTATGAAAGTGGGAAGCGATTGAGAAGTCGTAAGCGCCTTTCATGCATTAATAGGGTGACCATATTGAGATCGTGATCTTTCACGACTCTCATTAATTGTATATTATTTGTTAAATAGTTTATATCTTTATTTTGCCGTCTTTGGTTCGTGTATGAGAGCATACAAAAGTTTAGGTGTGGGGGAGTGGGTTAGTAGCTTTTTATGTTTTTCTGGGTCTTTAGTTTTTATTGTAGTATTTTCATTTTATTTTTAGATTTTTGGGTTTATTTTACACTTTGGGTAGTTTTAGGGTAACTAAAAAAAAGAGGGAAAAAATCTAAAAAAAGTTAAGAAACTGAAATATATATCTTGAGAAAAATGGAAATGAGCTGACAGCTCACGCAAGTTACCTGAGCTACAGTTCATTTCCACTATCTCCAATATTTTTTTAAAATTTTTTTTTTTGGATTATGATCTCGACCCCCTAGGGTTCACTCATACCCAATTTCTTGGGTTTTAGTTTTGATTTCAACCTCCATCAAATTAATACAAAATTAGCGGTTTTCAATGAATAAAACATTTTGTATGCACTTGATGAAAGGGTAAATGAACTCTAAAACTTATGAAATTTAATCCGAAAGAAGTTAAGAAGGCAGAGATTGTAATTGTAAAAAAAATTAAAGAAAAATCATTGGATCATTATAATTTTGCCCCTACCTCACGTAACTTTTCCTAAGCTGGCGGCTCACCTACAGTAATCCAATATATCTTCAATAAATAAGCCTAATTACAAATAAAAGAACAAATTTAGATTTGAAATTTGATAGGAGAGTAAATTGGATAATACACTTAGATTTTTATGAAAAAGATTAAAATCCAAAAAATAAATTCCATTAATAGTAATTTTGAGGTAAGTATAAATCTATTTTTCCCTTCACAATATTTTATTAGGTTAAGAATCAAAATGATAACGATTGAGTACTCTTTTCTCTCTAAATAAGAAAAAAATAAATTAAAAAAGAATAAAAAGGTGAGACTAGTATTTAAGACAGCAATCCTTTTAAAAAAAAGAAAAAAATAAATTTCTTAAGAATTACAAGTAGTTGGGACTTTGCGCTTAAGTAAGCGTGAATATTCACATGAACGGTATTTTTAAGAGATAGAATATAATCCAAGTAATCAGGAATTTGTACCTAAGAAAGCGTGAATTTTCATATGAAAAGTAAAATATTCAGAGTATGATCCGAGTAATCAGGTATTTGCATCTAAACAAGCATAAATCTTTGCATGAAATTTGAAATATTTAAAAAAAAAGAAAAGAAAAAAATTGTTTAGAGAGAAGAGATAAATCGTGAGTTAGAGTTTAAGTCCAAAGCTGAAGTAGACTATCACATGTGTATGTAGATTTATATAAGCCATCGAATTATCTATTAGTGGGTATTGAAAGATAGGATTTGAATATTTGATTAAAATAATAATTGTATTTGATATGATACTTGACTTGAAAACTAATAATTTAAATACGTTCTTGAATTTGGATATTAGTGAGATTAATTGTAAATAATATGAAAAAGAAAAAAGGGATTTTTCTTTCTTTTGGACAAAATTTTTTATTTTCTTGATTTTTAGTTATCCTTATTTTTCTTTTGTTTATTCCTTAGTCTACCTTCCTTACAAATTTTATGGGTATATTCACTGCCAACCCTAATGAGACACAACTCATCTATTAGGATAATCTAGAATTTTAATAGCTTGTTGCACATGCTAAGTGCAATCGTGATTCCTGCGAAAGTGAGTTAAGATTTTTCTTTTCTCTTTAGGTTTATGCTTTGCTTGAGAATTAGTAACAGATAAGTGTGGGGGTATGATGAGTATCATATATTGCATATTTATAACCTCCATGTTATCTATTTTTGCATATAAATAATACTACTCGGGTATTTTTAGTATATTTTTCAGGTTAGACTTATTTCTATAAGGAGATGGTTTGAACTCAGAGCCGGATTAGAAAACCAAATCTAGAAAAGAGCTAAAAGTGAATAAAGCTATAAAATCACGAAGCTGCAGAGAACCAAAATCTATTACAGTTATTCAGATAAAAGAGAAATAACCACATCTCATCCATCTTCCTATTCAATTGGGATTTAATGGATGTAGCCATGTATTTGCTTTATCTTTTAGGGAGAATAGAAAGAGTTTAAACTTTAATTACTCAGCAATAAAATTTTGAAAATTAATAGTAGAGTAAATCTCTTTGAATTCTCGAAGATGCAAATACGGGCTCTCCGCATCCATCCCATGAAATTTAGGCAAAAGTTGAACTACTCCAAATTTAATTTCGAAGCAATGTTGAAAATAACACGTTATGAAACCCGTTATATTGCGTTACGTAACCTAACGGGACCCCAACGCTAGGTAACAACTGAAAATAACTCAGTGCACTAAAATAATATGTTTTTAATGTTATTTTATATTATATTACGTAACGTTACGCTAACTTATGTTATGTTATATTATTTACAAATATTTTTTAGTAATTTCTATATTGTTGTTGATTATTATTTTGTTTATTAGTGAATTGCTGTAATTTTCTTGATTAGTTGTTGGCTTATTTGATTGCTTGTAGAATTACTAATATTTTAATATGTGATTGTTTTCTTGTTCGCTTGTTATAATTGCTCTCTGATTGCTGAAATATCTTACTTGTTAATTTTATTAAATTTTTAACTGAACTGAAATCAATAATTATAAATAAGATAAATTGAACATTACAAAAATATAAATTACAACAATAATAATAACTGGAATTGAAATAAAATATTGAAATCTTATTATCTTGTTTAAATAATGACTGGAATTATGGTTGGAGAATTAATATAATTTATGAAGATAAATATAAAAATTATTGTAAAACATAATATAAAATTAGAATAGATTATGTAAAAATTCTTTTTTAGATATTTTAAATTTATTCTTGAATTTATAAAAATTATTTTATATAGTTTTATATTTATTTATAATTAAATAAATAGAAAATTGTATAACTTACATTATGTGTTACAATATATGCGACATAACCTAACAAAGATAAAACGTTACGTTATCGATATCGCTATTTTAAACAATGCTTCGAAGTGTCTCATATTCAAAGGAAACACTATACATCAAGGTTGGGTCGTTTGATCAGGTTATATATAATCGTATAAGGATCTCCCATTGTCTCCATGATAGCTATTGTCATTAGGTGTGTTCTTATCTCCAAATACAGTATTATTATTGTTATTCATATTGTTATTAGTGCTCAAGTTGTGAAGTGATTTGTGGATTGAAAGTATTTGTGGATCTTATCACAGAATTTGTCTATTATTAGAAGTTCTCCTCTGACTAGTCATGCAAATTCAAAATTACATAAATTAATTATGTAAGAACCATAATTTATACTAAAGTGTAATACAATAGTATTGATATCCAACAACGGCATCAAAAATTTGACTACGATCTAAATCGTACAATCTGAAGTACAAGAGATTAGCAAGTAGTATAAGGATGGTACCCAAGATCGTTTTCTCAAGGATTATTTTTTTATTATATTAGACACTAATGAAATAAATTATGGAGAAAATAATTGAATTTTTAGTTGACTAAAACTAAAGATTGAAATTTTTTTAATTACCTAAAGAAAATTGTTGGTCAGAAAAATTAACTTTTCCATAGAATAATTTACTAGATATGTTTATACTTGTTTATCTCAGTTGTAAAGATCACGTGGTATTTTGACAAGTAAAAAATATATTTTTGAAGCACAAAATCAAATAAAGTTGTAAACTTAATAATTTGGCTAACTCCTCCAACTACTCCTTTATGAATTTTGAGTTAATCTAAGAATGACATATGAATAATAAAAATAAATATTCAAACTCTAAATATATACCGTGCCTATGGAGTCAATGATATATCAAAAACTAGGCAACGATTATATCATCAAACTATACTTTATCAAGCTAAATCCTAATAAGATAATAGAGAAACAAAAATATCAATCTTACATAAATCAATCAAGTATAATAAGCAAATAAACACATACAAGTAAATTTTATAGGATTCGTTACTTCATCTGAATAACACAAAGATTTAGCCAGATATATTCATCATAGCCATTAATATATGAAAAAGGAGAATTTTATTAATAACTATGAAAAGAGTATAGAAACTATTCTCTGGAAACTTATACAAAAACTATACTCTATATATATATATATATATATATATATATATATATATATATATATATATTTCCCCTATTCTCTATATATCTATCTAAATTCAAAACTTTGAACTACACTGGGTATTTATAGCCTCTTAAAAACCTAATAAGAATTCTATTCAAAAGAAACTCTCTTTGCATAAGAAATTCTCAAATAAATCTTCTACCACCGTGGCTATCCAAAGCCGCATCGACAACTACTCTTTGGTTTCAATTGCAATCGATGGCGGTCGAAAACCAACAGATGACTGTCGACAACCATACATGTCAAATGCCAGTATGAGCTAAAACTTGAGATATGCTTTGTTTTTCTTTTTTTATTTTCTTCCATATAGAACCTTGCAAAAAGACCACAGAACACTAGAAAAATATTAAAGTGGAGAATTTGAACAATAAAAATAATTTATTATTAATTTCTTATACTCATCACCAAAATTGGATTATGAGTGCACAAATAAACTAAAATAACTACAATTTTCATTCTTAATCAAGCACTACGCATACCGGTCCACTCAAACTCAATAAACCAACTCTTTGGGGATGCAACTCGTGTTATTTTTATTGTACGAGCTAGATGAAATGGATGTCCTATCATCTTTGAAAAAGCTACCCTCAAGCCCAAACCAATTCTCAACAGTTCAGACGAAGACTCGGACATCCCGCAATTCAATTGTTATAGACCCAATTCTCATAAAATGATGAGAATGATGATGTATAATCCCACAAAAGATGAAGAATTGTACTTCAATTGGGGGAGAAGAACTCCCCTACAGCCCTGACAATATGCCATGCCCTATTATAGATCCAATTCTTAGTCAATATGGCATATGTCTCTACTAGCCCTGATAAGGAGAAACTCGACTATGAAAATCCCGCTCAAGCTTGGGCACAATGAATGGATGCATAGTGGGAACTTCGGTTTGAACAATGTGAACCTCCCACAGAAGATCAGGTGATCCATATAAATATGGGAGACGATTAAAATCCAAATCTCATATTTGTGTGTAAGAATCCTAATCAGAATGAATTGCAAAACCTAATTAAATTTATCCAGGTTACATGGATGTTTTCACATGGATTACCAGGATTAGACTTGAAAATAGCACATCACCACCTCAACCTCAAGCCTGATACTAAGCCGATGAAACAAAAAAGTAAAAGTTCAAACCCGAAATGCAATAGGCAACTAAAGCAGAGATGAAGAAACTAGAAGCGTGTAGATTCATTCGTGAAGAACAACACCTGATTCTTTACTTAATGTTGTACCATTCATGAAGAAAAATGGAAAGGCCAGAATCTGCATAGATTTCAAAAATCTGAATGATACTTGTGCAAAATTGGCTTCCTACTCCCAATTACTATGTGATGATCAATAATCCATGTGGTTTCGAAAGAATGTCTTTTGTGGATAGTTTCTCCGGATACAATCAAATTAAAATGTGCCTAGAGAATGAAAAGCATACATCCTTCCGAAACCGCATGTGATATACTGCCACATAGTGATACTTTTGGCTTAAAAAATACTGGAGCCACATACCAGCAAGCCATGACCATGATTTTTTGTGATCATTTACAGAAATTATAGAGTTTACGTTGATGATATTGCAGTCAAAAGTCGAAGTAAAGAAGACTATATCAATGACTTGAGAACAATATTTGACTTATTGAGAGCTCATCAATTAAAAATGAATTTGACAAAGTCTTTTTTGGGGTGTCCAGTGGAAAATTTCTTGATTTTGTGGTAACAACAAAAGGTATTCATTGGATCCCAAAAAAGTACAAGCAATATAAGATATGCAATCTCCAAGAAATATCAAAGAACTCGGAGGTTTATAAGAACGACTGGCATACATTCGTCACTTCATTGCCAATTTAGCTAGGGAATATCAACCCTTTTCTAGTTTGATTAAGAATAGGTGTACATTTTGTATGGGATGCTAGATGCCAAAGAGCCTATGATGGCATCAACTAATATCTCATCAACCCACTAGTCTTAATCGCCCTAGTATCTGGTAAACCATTTCTCTTATGTGTAAGGGTGATGGATCATACTTTGGGTGCTTTACTTGCTCAGACTAATGAAAAGGGACATGAGCAAGCAATCTACTATCTAAGTCGGATAATGGTCGGAGAACCCATATACAATTCTATGGAGAAGGAATGCCTAGCTCAGATTTTTGCTATGCAAAAGATGAGACATTACCTGGTAGGGCAAACAACCCATCATATCGAGGGTAAATTCCTTAAGGATGTTGATGATGCAACCAGCTTCATTGAATTCGAGACTCACCAAATGCACAGTACTACTTTTGCAATATGAGTGTAATTTGTCCCTCAAAAAGTAATCAAGGGACATGATATTACGGACTTTTTGGTTGACTATCCTGTGCCTAAAAAATCCAGATTATACAAAGCTATGCCCAACAAAACAATCAAGAGTAACACAAGTTCGAGAGAGAGTATATGGCAGATGTTCTTCGATGGAGCCACAAGAATGAGCCGAAGAGAAAAAATTGTTGCAGATGCGAGGATAGTCTTCATCTCCCCTGAGAGTGATGTACTGCCTTACACATACTCATTGACAAATCCATGCTCAAACAATATGGCTGAATACAATGCTCTCATAATTGGGTTACAAATAGTTGAAGAAATGGGGGTAAAGTATTTAGAAGCTTATGATGACTCAAAATTAATTGTCAGTCAAGTCAAAGGCGAGTACGAGATAAGGAATGGAAACTTACTTCCATATCATCGAGCCACTATATCTTGGGAGGAGAAATTCATGGGGTTTTACATCGACCACACATACCTCGGAAAGATAATACACATGTTGACACCTTATCATCCCTAGTAGCCTCTTTAGCACTACCAGCAGAGGTATTGATTACTAGCCGAAGCTTGTACCATCCAAAACAAGCTTTGGAAATTAATTAAGATATCAAGCAAGACTTGAAGAGTAAAATAGTCTGCAAAGCATCATCTAGCATGGAGCCTAAAGATTGGTGATTTCCATTCATAGACTTCGTACTATACGGTATCTTTTTTGAAGATCTGAAGAAAGCCACCTCCATTAAGAGAAGGGCAAATTGATTTTCTTATGATGCAAATAGCTATACCGAAGATCCTATAATGGGATCTTGCTCCAGAGAAGCACAAGCTACATTACAAGAAGTTCATGATGGCATGTGTGATGTTTACGAGTCCGAACCCAAACTCTGGGATCAACTACAAAGAATGGGCTACTATTAGCCGAAAATGATAACAGACATCATAACATATGCAAGAAGATGTCATGCATCCTACAACCACTTCATGGCCATTTGAAGCATTAGGTACCGACGCAGTCAGACCTATCGCCTTCCCTCCACAAAATGTCATCGAAATGTCTATATAGTCACCAATTATTTTTCTAAATGATCAGAAGCAATAGTGCTGAAAAAAGTCAAACCTTCTAATATGGTGAAATTCATAAAAAATCATGTTATTTATCGATTTGGTATTTCTCAGAGGATAGTCCATGATAATGAGTCTCAATTTGTAAGTTAAGTATTTTACAAGCTGTGCGACAAATTCAAAATCATAAGTGTCCTATCAACGGCTTACAACCCCACCGCAAATGGCCAAGCAGAGGCATTTAATAAGACAATGATCAAAATACTAAAGAAACTCGTTAAGAAAAATAAGCCAGACTAGTATGAAAAGCTTGGTGAATGCCTCTGGGCTTACTGCACCATTGTGTGCATGCCTACAAATGCCACGCCATTTTCTTTAGTATACAATGGTGAAACTATTCTATCCTTAGAAATTCAATTACCCTTACTCCGTACTTCATTAGCTTTGGAGATAACGACCAAAGACAATTACAAGTTACATCTTCAAGAGTTAGGGGTGCTGAACAAGAAAAGACTTCATATGACATAGCTTTTATCCATAATATAGCTTCTCCCCATCTCCAAGTTCATAATACATGGTACACATAACTTATAATGACATCATGACATGACTTGTTCATTCATATATATATATATATATATGTCAATTTCTATTATCGAAATATCATTAACAATTCATTATTAGATTATGTATACACAACATTATTATATTCTATTCTCTTGTCATGTCACATACTCACTATCATGTCCATCACCTATTATTTTTGTTAGTATAATATGTCATGTCACAAACAAATGTCGCATGTCATGCGACATGATCGATATTAAATAAGATGATTTAAGTCATGGACCCTACAAATTCTAATTCAATTTGAAATAAAGACAACTCACAATAAAGATTTAATAATAGGATCACATAAATAAAGTCACATATCTCCCACTTTATTCACTATACTACATTTACATACAATCCTATAATGCGCTATATCACTATACAATCATAAATACCCATTTTAATAACATTTCTTTCCAATAATATATCCTAAATAATATTAATTAATATAACCAAACAAAATAATCCGTTGATGCTATTAATGACAAGTCTGAAACTTGAGGTATCATTGCTATTAATACTATATCATTATCGTTATTCAAATCCTCACAGTGGGTCATGCAAAATTATCGAATATATTGTACACTTAATATATAATTTTTAAATATACCATAAATAGTAGCAATCTGATTGCATTAAATTTCTTGCTTCAAACAAATTTTATGTGGTGGCTTACTTGGATTTTTCCTAAGTTATTGAATATAGGAGGTCAATGGCAACTATATGTTTAAATTAATAGTATGAAATGTTCCAATCCAAAATATAAGTTCTACCGTGAATGTTCAGCATAATTGCAAAATTCTAAATATTTGATGAATCAATATATTTAAGATATATTATTTTTAACATCAAAAAATATAACGTCAAGAAGTATAAATACTATAATATTTGTATATATCGAAATTGACTCGATACAATTTTTGTTGGTATGCTTAGAGTTCGACTATCAATTTACCCAATAATCTATCAATTCTCAATATTAATTAATAGTCCAAAATATGAGCCAAGCATATTTACAAAATAATAGTCTAAAATATAAGCATATTTACAAAATAATAGTCTAAAATATAAGCCAAGAATATCTATAAATTAAATTACTTACATATACAAATTAAATAAATTTTTAAGGAAAAAACAAAAAAATAGAAGTGTTGTTACCTACCAATATCCGCTTAATTCTTGATTTGATTTCTCTCTCGCTCTCCTTCAAAAGAAGTCCTTTAATTTTCGTTAATCCATGCTTGCTGCTCTGGTTTGATAGTTGAAGGGAGAAAAACTGGGAAGAAAATAAAAGAGAATGGGAGAGGGATTGAATATATATCGTGTGGCAATTGCATAATTTTCTAAAACTTGTAAAAAGAAGCTTTTTCACAAAAGGCCACATACCCTTCCCTCTACCACATTAAGTGAGGGATTGACAGAACAACAGTGAAAATGCATGGGTGTGCCCTTATAAGTTTAGTGAAGAAAATGAAGTGTGTTTAAAGAAATTTTCTATTTATTTTCTATTTTATTGTTTATGATTCCGATAAATATTTTCCAAATACTACCAAATTAACAAACGTACTGTTCAACGAGAAAAAAAACTAAAAAATTGTTCGTGTATCATTTCAATATCCGAAATAAAAGATATAAATTATTGAAGTAAATATTACAAAAAAAGAAAGGAAAAATAGGGATGTTGTACTCTCTCTTCTTTCTTTTTCTTTTTTTTTTCTTTTTTTTTGTTCTTTTTTTTTTCTTTGCCTTGAGTTGCTGATGTGCAGCACCATGGTGTGAAGGAATCAAAAAAAATTTTCATTCCCTGTGAATGAAATATTAAGAAAAATTTTATATAAATCCTAAATATCCTACACCTCATTGCTTATTCCCAAGAAAATCTCCAACATGACATATAGTTAAGAATCATGCCACCTTAAATCTGGCAGACATCTCATTCCCACTTAAGTAAGGTGCCCTTAGAAATCTTATTTAAGGAGCTGTGTACAAGAAATTGTAATTTAATTTTTTAATTTATTAAGTATTTTATTATTTTGTGTTCCGATCAATATTTTCCTATACCAAATTAATATATGATATAGTGCTCAACAAAAAAAGCTCTAAAAAATAATCCATTTATCATTTTGATATTTGGAATGAGAAATAATTTACTGAAGTTATGATAAGAACAATTTAATATCATGTGATTAGCAAACTTCAAAAATATTTTTAGATTTTCTAAAAAATTTTAAAAGCTATAAATATTAGAAAAGTAATAATCACAAAGACTAAATATCATTTAAAGTTATGAATTTAAAGTTACACTTATCGAAAATAATTTTGGTGTCCAAATTGACTCTCGATAGCATTAATTTGTCACGTTCAGACAAAAAAAAAAGATATGAGTAGTACGAAATTTGGGATGTTACATCACTCCTGAAAGTAAGCCCATTAATTTGGTTAAGGGGCCACTTTGAACAAAATCATATCCTTCTTTCAAGAATCGCCCAACCGGGAGGAAATCTTGCCCCGGCATGAGATCCCACTTCATCGACCAATCCACTACAAAAGTCCTAAGTACAAAAGAGGATAACAATATTCTAAGAGAGTAAGAGTATATACTACACACTCCCACCATAATACAAAGGAACTGGCTTATTGCTTTGCATGTTCATAAGGCAAAGTGCATCACCAAAGACAATATTGGGAGGATGTTGCCTCCTTTCATCAGAACTAACAAATTTGATACTGGTAATAATTTGACGAAGAGTTGTAGGATCATCCTTCTAAGTCAAGTTGATCCTATCCGAGTAATTAGGATCCCTAGACAAGGAGATATCCCCTACAAATTGAAATTCAGCATCGCCTCTCAAACCGATGAAGCCACAGTGGGCTGCCACACTTAAAATGTTCCCCCAATTTGGCAAACTACAAAAGAATAACTAATGTTGGATCGACAATCAGGTAAGTGATAGTGATGACGAAAGTTAAAAGAAAAGAATTCTCCATCTCAGACAAGATGAACAAATACCAACAACAGTGGGAAACGAGGAAAGTATCTCCCAACAGTAAAAGGGCTATCATCACCAGCAAAGAATGAAACTTCACTCATTGCTAGCGAAGTACCATTATCATCAACATTAATGGAAATACCCCTAGCAAAAGACATTCAAGACCACAACCAGAAAAAAAAAAGAAAATCTTAACAAGGGCTTCAAAACTAGAAAGTCATGGTTGGATCAAAAAACCACATAGAAGTTCTGACCCTAAAGAGAAATCCAATCAACTCTTCGTCAAAACACATAGATTTCTATGTTGAGCGGTAATAGTCACGGCCTTGGTTTTTTGATCCAAGCAAAGAAACTGATATCAATTGGAAAAAGAAAAGTCTTACTAGCAGAAGATAGAGGAGCCATTACCATCTGCACATCAGTCACGGCCTGCAAACTATTACCGCTCTTTTGCCATGGGAAGTCCCTTTTGGTGCCATGGATGCAAAAGACCAAGGTTTTTGAATTCTCAAAAAATATTCGAAGGTCAAAGAAGCACAATGGCAAATAAATTCCAACTCAAAGTAATGAAGAAATAGAGCCACCATTTTAAGTTTTTATACTCTCTAGGTGAGACTTGAGATATAATCATTTCACACGGCAGGTGAGACAGTCGCATTAAAATGCAACTTTTAGAAGATGCAATGGCTGTCATTTTCCATCAGAGGAGGAATAGCTAATTAGGGCGCTTCTTTTCAAACTAACAATTGTTCGCCGCAAAAGTTTCTTTGCTTCCTTCCATCGAATACAGCTTAGATTACAATGAAAGTGAACAAGATATATAGAAGAACAAACGAGAGGATTTTATATCTCAATCGCTCTCTTTTACAAAATAGTGTGTAGGATCTGTGGCGATGGGATCTATCGAGCAGCTCCTTTGGACTATCGAACGTCAAGCTCTTCTCTCTTGAAGATATCGGCCGACTGTAGACGGTCTTCTCTGGTCTTTCTCGAACTCAAGGCTCTGTGCGTAACTTGAATTCCCTAAGATACAGAAAAGAAGATGATCACCAAAGGCTTCAAGGCTCTCTCGCGTACTTGAATTGCCAAAAGATCAAAAAGAAGACTTCAGACGCCAAAAAGAAGACCTGCCGGAAGGAAAAAGAAGACCCCTAGGGTTTCACCAGGATGGTATTTATAGCCCCAGAAAGATTTGAGAGTTTCTATCTAAATAGAATTTGCTCTCATCAAAGATTCCCATCAAATATTTAATATTGATTTAAACCTCTTGATTTAGAATTATGATTGGACTTGATTTGGGTATTTGGATAAGCCCAAATCATAATCTCAATCAATTTGAGATTCTGGTTATCTGCTCAGCGGAGCTTTAATCGCATCAAAATGCGGCGCTAAATAACCAGAATGCAGAGCTAATGCAGAGCTATTGATCATCTCCGCGTTTTACTCAACGCGAGGCTAAAAATAGCCAGACGCGAAGTTATAGATTATCTCCGCGTTCTGTTATGGAAAATCCTATTTTACTTAGAAATTTTCACAGCCAACAGAACCCCCTCCAAAGTTTTCAAAATGGCTTAGAACTTAGCAAATTTTGAAATACTTTCGATACTTAAACTGAAATGCAGAGTTAGAATACCAAGTCTATCTCACGTTATGCTCGCTTATGCATTTAGCTAATCAGCTTCACTTTATTTTCCGTGAAATGAGTAATTATTTCATTAATTACTCTGAATTTCTACGCCGAATACCAAGCGACGGGAATTTTGTTTAAATAGAGCTCCTGGCTCCTCTTCTTCTTCATCGGGAGAGTTTGAAAAGTCTGGAGCTCCGGCGATCTAGTGACTCATGTCGATGAATAATCTTCAACTTATCTTCCCTCAATTCTTTATAGATTTTCATCATTAGGATGTCTCTCCAGCAGAGTTTGGCTTTATGTACGTTGGCCGGCGTTAATGGTAGCGGTCGTGGAAGTAGACGCAGTGGCGAACCAGTCAATGCAGCGTCTCTTGAAGGTAAAAACCTTAACTTTTTGATCTTCTTAGAATCATTCTAGGATGTTTTGGCTCAGTTTTAACCCGCCAACTATTTACTTCACCGGCGAGATCGCCATTGTTCTCTAGCCGTAAGGCTTGAAGGAGAAGAAGTCAGAGAGGAACTCTGATCTTTCTATACGAGAAGTTATCGCGTCATCCTCTGCATTTTAAAATGCGAGGTTATCTTAATTAGCAGTCGCGTTTTAATCGCGAGGCTATTAAAGAGAAGGAAAAGGCAGAGAGAAACTCTGTTACGTGAAGTTATCGCGTCATCCTCTGCGTTAAAAATGCGGGGCTATTTTATCTGCACGCGAAGTTAGCTTAGCTCCGCGTTCTTATACTTAGAAGATTTTTTTCCAAATTTTGTGAAACTCCTGATTCTTCTTTTGCAGTGAACCGGATTCAGTCTAATGACTTGCTGATATCTCTAGCCAACATGGAGTGTAGATTTTCTCTAATATATCTTTAGAAGCTAGCTGTGCACCGATCTTCATCAGTAAAAGTAACTCTGAGGAAGCCAGAAGTATGTGCTTGACAATATAGTTGCAGTTTCAAGCTCTGGCTCCTTTTGAAGGAGTTACAAGAACTCTGCGGCAGCCCATTAAGTTTTCTTGAGGATCATTTCTGTTAGATGACAATCTCTGTTGCTTTCAAAAGCGATAGAGATGATCATCTAAGGGCTTGCAGCACTCCAAATTCAACTTGTGCTTCATTTCAGATGACAGATCATAGTTGACATTTGCAGAGGAGATCTCTTGTATTTGAATCCTGGAATTGAACTTCAACACCCCGCGGAGGAATCTCGTCGTTAGGTTATTGATGAGTCGACGAATATGTAGTTGCTTTTGGGAGAGCTATAACTCCCTCTTCTTTTGTAATCTTTTCCTTTATGAATAAAGGCAAATTATTTTCCTCTCTATCTGTCAGCTTCAAGAATCTTGCTTGCTCAACAAATAGATGGTTTATAATTTTTGTAAAATAATCTAATGCTTATTTGCGTAACTTAGATCATTAATACCTGAAATGATCGGATAATGATCATTTTAACTTAGCCAGAAATCCAAGTTCTTCATGAGAACGCGAAGATAAAATACCAAGCTATCCTCACGTTTCGCGGAGTTGTGCGAGTTATCAATTTCCCGTTTTCCATCGTCACGCGAGGCTAATAGCTTCGCGTTCTGGAGAGTAACTGATCAGTCATTTTCTCCGAATTTCACGCCAAACTCCAAGAGGCGGTTTCCTTTATTTAAACGAAATCTCCATTTCTTTTCTTTTCACTTCACTTGAGAATTTTCCAGAAACCCTAGAGATTCAGGCAATCAGAGTTCAGGCGACCCGAGCTTTCTCCAACCGATTTTCTTCCCATTTCTCATCGATTTTCCTCAAGTTTCAAGCAATGGCACCCAAAACTCGTGCTACTTCTCGTGCAGCTCCATCATCGGCGACTGGCGCAAGCAGTGGTGGCAGCGGCCATGGCAGCGACGCGCCAGCCCATGTTTCGCCTATTGGGGTAAGAATCTTTCTATCGAGACTCCTTAGAACGTTTTTAGAGTGGTTTGGCTTGATTTTAACTGATCAATCATCTCTTTCATCGGCGAGATCGCCGTACTCCGGCCGCAAGGCTTGAGGAAGAAGAAAAGCCTCTGGCTTTCTTCTCACTCGAAGTTATCGCGTCATCCTCGCCTTTTTGAAGCGCGGGGCTATTTTGAGTAGCAGTCGCGTTGAAACGCGAGGCTCTTTTAAGTAGCAGTCGCGTTGAAACGCGAGGCTCTTTTAAGTAGCAGTCGCGCTGAAACGCGAGGCTCTTTTAAGTAGCAGTCGCGCTGAAACGCGAGGCTCTTTTAAGTAGCAGTCGCGTTGAAACGCGAGGCTATTTGATTTAGCAGTCGTGATGAAACGCGAGGCTATTTTATTTAGCAGTCGCGATGAAACGCAAGGCTATTTTCTTTAGCAGTCGCGATGAAGCGCGAGGCTCTTTTTGAGTAGCAGTCGCGTGGAAACGCGAGGCTTTTTTTGACTTCTGCGCGTTCTAATTTTTAGCTTCGCGCGGAGTTACTTTTAGCTTCACGTGGTCTAATTTTTAGCTTCGCTCTTCCATACTTAGAAAAATTTTCTGTCTTATAGAAACTTTTATAATCTTGGTGCTTCTTTCTGCAGTAGGGTATTCAGCAGAAACTCTTCTCCATAAGCATTACTTTGGCTTTGCTGGTGGTTCTGATCCATCAGCTCAATTTCGCTTCACCACCATTCTGACTGCATATAACCCTAACCTGAGAGACCGTGGGGAGAAATTGATCAAATATCATCCTACTACTGCACGCGAGATTATCACTGACGCAGCTTTTGAGGATGTGAACAGAGAAGCACTAGAGAAGCCTGCGTTTCTCTTTGAGGACCAGATGGGGCAATCAGACGCGATCCTATTTGAAGAGGACTGCATGTGGCTATATAACTCTGGCGAAGCTTTAATGTTTCTGCCTGGAATGGATCGTAGCTATCCCCTGATCTATCTTCAGAGGCTGGCGATGCCTCGGGAGTTAAAGTGGGGAGTAACTCAAGAGCAAGATGGTGTCCCAACTGGCAAATTTGGTGCACAAGGGGTTTACCAAGATGGTCCCCCTATATGCATTACTGGTTTACTTCCAGGTCGTTTTGGCAAGGAGCTCTCAGTAGAAGAAGTTCCCGTCCGTGCAAGAACTTTCGTAAGTGAGTTCCTGGCGAAAGATGATCAGTACCCGGCTAGCGACTTTAGGATGCCTGGCTGGGTTTATTCTTCTGGCAACATGTGCTGGGCCCGCCTCGTTCAGTACATGTTGGATTCCCATGAACCCATTTTGAAGGAGATTGGCTTGTATAAGGCCATCAGAAACGTTCAATTCGGGTTCCCTCAGAGTGCTTATCATTTCTTCTGTTTTCTGGAGATGTACAATCCCGAAACCTGCACTCTTTTTATACCAGTGGGTGAGCTAGGGTTTGCTCTCCACGAGATGTTTGAAGTCTCTGGGCTCTCAATGGGCGAAGTCCCCTATGAGGAGTATATCCCCACCACCGAGGAGTTGAACATGCTACTGGCGAAGGATGAGCGTATCTATGCCACATACTGGGAGATGATGTGCCACTACCGCATCTGTACTGACTTAGCAGGTATGCGTAATCAAGGTATCGGCCACAAGAAATGGGCTGATTACCTCTTCGCCAATTTGAATTCTAAGGATAGTTCAACGACTGTCCATGGACACTCCTGTCTACATCACAGAGATTGAGCGCCGTATTTCCAAGACCCGGCTATCGTTTTATACCACTGAATCCAATGAAGGTAGATTTGGTCCTGGTATCTCTTTCAAGAGTTACCATTATCAGACTCAGTCCCTGGTATCCAACAGAGGCCTTATAGCTGGGTTCTTGATACTGTGGCTAAAGAGATGTGTCGTGCCGTCATTGCCAAAAGAGGCAATTGCAATGACTGTGGTATATCCTGCAGTCCTCGCATACGGCCGACCTTTCGGACTTCTTCCCGCTATGGTGTGAATCCACAGCATGGATTGCGAATCCTCTGCAATGACTTCATCCCTGCCGACAAGGGCAAGGGAAAAGGGAAAGGCAAGTTGAAGGAGATCGCTCAAGTGAAGACTCCGAACCCTAGGGTGGAGCTTCCTTACACTTATCTGATGGCATGGCTCATAATGCACTGCCCTTCTCTGATGAGTGCTGCTTCACACCGCTCAGGTGACAAGTGTTACCTTGTGGAGCTATATGAGCGTTCCTCATGGAAGCAATACTATATGTCCCAAATCCGTAAGACTCTCCGGCAACACCAGAACTATGAGATTTTCAGGTGCTTCCCCGACTTTTCTGGTGGAGGATACGGATTGAAATTGAAGGATATTGCAGGAGCAAACAATTTTACTGCCTTATCCTCAGGAGCTTTCTGGTGGCTTCTCAATATTTGGCCCGGGCATCTGGTATACCGTCAAGACAGTAAATGTCTTATCGAACCGTACATCCCGAGTCGTTTTGCTCGCCAATTTGGATATTCCCAACTCTATGTAGGTAATCCAAGCAGGAGTTTTGCCTATGAGGGGAATTTGTACGAGGGTGACCACGGCTGGTTTCATTTCGCAGCTGGCAGGACCGGAGCTGAATTCACCCTGCCCCAGAAGTTGTCAGAACTGGCCACGACTCTCAGTTTTTTCACATGGTATAGCATTGCAAATGCTGACGTACCTCACCTTTCCATCAACCGAAGCTGTTGCAAGGAGATTGAGGCTTTCTACATTAGCCGCTAGGGTGCTTCAAGAGTAAGGATAAAAGGAATGGAAGAATTCTTTGGCGCAGCGGCCGAACCGTCAGACGTCAGCGAGTCTGGCGATGATGATGACAATAATAATGATGACAACCCTGATGTTGGCGATGCTCCCCAATCTGTCGTCATTCGTGCCCAGAGCCTGACTCTCAAACGCCCTGGTACCTTAAAGAAAAGGCCTGCCAAGAAGCAGAAGTTGGCTCCAGGAACTTTAATAGCCCCCCAAGAAGTGGCTATCAAGCTTGCTTCAGACCTGCTAGCTTCAGCTCTACCTCCAGCACCGGCAGGGGAGAGTGGACCTGTTGGAGCTCCAAGTGTTCCCGAGGTTCCGGCTCCTCCGACTGTAGAACCGGTTGTACATCCTGTGGCGCAAACGCTGGGTAGCGAGACGGGTATGCTGGTGGAAACGACGGCAACTCCCCCTTCAAGTCCAACAGCTGGATTTGTATCCCCAGGTATGGCTCTTAATATTCTGTCTTTTGTCTGTTATTTTATTCTATCATTATGCATAATACCATTTGCTTGTTTCCTGATGCAGGCGGTCAGCTCCTCTCGCCAATGCACTCAACTACCCAGGTGGAGTCCGATGACAGGGTGGACTATTCGGGCGCTACTGGCTCAGTGGATGGTTTGGGTAGCTCTGCCGGCGAGTTTGACGCTGAATATTTCACGCCGACCACATGTCCAGTTCCCTCATCAATTCCTCCCATTGATGAACTTGGGAGTGATGAAAGAACAGAAGTTGTTATTACGGCCGCTGCAAAAGAGGCCACACCGTCTCCAAATATGCCATCTCCAACACCACCGGTCTGCTCCACTGAGACCTTTCCAGTGGTCCTTGGTGGACCTTCTGCTCCTCAACTAGCAATATCAACGCCTTCTATCATAATGGCTGTCGAGACACCTGTAACTCTTCTAGTTTCAAGTCTTCCTGCAGGGGATGAGAATAATTTGAAGTTCTCGTTCGAAGCTACATCCGCAACTGGGAGAGCTTCTGGTGGAAATACTCCCTCCTCTTCTCCTGTCGGTGGCGCTGCCCAGGTGATCTGTACTAGCGTCGTTTCCCCTCAGGTTCCTAGCTCTGCCAGATCTGCGTTGGCCTTATTAGCTCCGCATGTTATGAACCTGGTACAGGGACAGGCTTCCTCTTCTTCAATTCCAGTGGGTACCGCTCTTCCTCCAGCGACATCTTCTTTAGCGCTGCCTGTTTTGAATACAGGCGCCGTGAATCATTTTGAGGAGCTCTTCACCTATAGCGTTAATGACTTTATGCGGTTGCTCAGAAGATGCGTCAAGATGATCTCTGACGGCACGGATTTCTTCAGTCTCGGTCGTCCAATGTTATCTAGCTATTTAGACAATATTGAAAGAGTCGGGGGACAGGACCGAGCAGCTCCCTAACGGGCCCGCTTTAATGTCTTATAAGAGCAGGTGAACACGCTAAACACTGTTCGCCAAGCGGACGTGGAAGCGATTACCGCAATAGAGATGGCGCGGCTTCGGGTGGAATTGACGGCGCGTCGAGAAGAGCTGATACAACAGGAAGAAGTATGGTCTCGGGAGTTGGCAGAGCTTCAAGCTAGTCGGGAGTCCATTCTTAAAAGCTTGGAAGGACTCTGAAATTGGGGGAAGTCGGGCCGAAATCCTTAGAGCCCAATAGACCATTGCTAAAGCTCGGGCGGTCTAGTAGCCAACGAGCTTAAATTAGGGGAATCCGTTAAGAAGCGGGAAGCGCTAATTCTTCAACGGGGGCAGGTTGAGCAGGAGGAGGGAATAAGAAGCCGTGCTATAGAAGACTCTCGTCAGCGTCTGTTTCACATCAACTTGCAATAAATGACGATGTCTTATTTTAGCAGGCTCAACACTCCATAGAAGCAACTCGTCGTCGGGTGATCGACGAGGCGATAAATAAGCTGAAGCATCTAGGAGATCCATAGTTTTTCTTCTATTCTTTTATTCTTCATTCTTTTTGTAATAAGAACTTGTAATAAAAGAAAGAATTTTTATAGCTTCATTCTTTTGTTGATGAAAATAAAGATAATCATTTGATTCTTTTACTTGCTGGCTACAAAATTTGTTTGCACAAAAGATAACTTGTCATCAAAATGATTTAGTTGTTTAGGTACAGTTTTCTTAATCATACTGTCAGAGGTAAGAGTTTAACATGACAGGGTTTATGGAATTTTTAGCAAACTCTCAACTATCAACGGATTTGATTAGCCTTTACCAACTACCGTTTGCTATCAACGGATTTGATTAGCCTTTACCAACTACCGTTTGAGTTGGGCTAGCCATGTTATTTCCCTCAACATGGTGAGTTGTCGAGAATTTTGTTTGGGCTTAAATGCCTAAATTTTCCTCTTCCCTTTGCCTTATCGGCGTTGGGTAATTCATACTTTTTAACCCTAGTATGAAGGGGTTGGCGAGAAACTGGTTCTCTCCCCATTGCCTAGTCGGCGCTGGGTAATTCATCAGATTTAGGTCAGAGGCGCTCAACTGCGCATGCCTAAGAAAAGACTGGAGGCTGTTCAAACTTGAGAACTTGGCACACCAGGTTTTAGGTCAGAGGCGCTCAACTGCGCATGCCTAAGAAAAGACTGGAGGCGGTTCAAACTTGAGAACTGGTTACACCAGGTTTAGGTCAGAGGCGCTCAACTGCGCATGCCTAAGAAAAAACTGGAGGCTGTTCAAACTTCAGAACTGGGCACACCAGGTTTAGGTCAGAGGCGCTCAACTGCGCATGCCTAAGAAAAGACTGGAGGCTGTTCAAACTTGAGAACTGGGCACACCAGGTTTTAGGTCAAAGGCGCTCAACTGTGCATGCCTAAGAAAAGACTGGAGGCTGTTCAAACTTAAGAACTGGGCACACCAGGTTTTAGATCAGAGACGCTCAACTGCGCATGCCTAAGAGAAAGATTGGAGGCGGTTCAAGACTCTCTCACGTAACTTGAACTGGGCACACCAAATTTAGGTCAGAGGCGCTCAATTGCGCATGCCTAAGAGAAGACTGGAGGCAGTTCAAACTTGAGAACCGGATACACTAGGTTTTAGGTCAGAGGCGCTCAATTGCGCATGCCTAAGAAAAGACTGGAGGCTGTTCGAACTTGAGAACTGGGCACACCAGGTTTTAGGTCAGAGGCGCTCAACTGCGCATGCCTAAGAGAATGATTGGAGGCGGTTCAAGGCTCTCTCGCGTAACTTGAACTGGGCACACCAAATTTAGGTCAGAGGCGCTCAATTGCGCATGCCTAAGAGAAGACTGGAGGCGGTTCAAACTTGAGAACCGAACACATCAGGTTTTAAGTCAGAGGCGCTCAATTGCGCATGCCTAAGAAAAGACTGGAGGTTGTTCAAACTTGAGAGCTGGGCACACCAGGTTTTAGGTCAGAGGCGGTCAACTACGCATGCCTAAAAAAAGACTGGAGACTGTTCAAACTTGAGAACTGGGCACACCAGGTTTTAGGTCAGAGGCGCTCAACTGCGCATGCCTAAGAGAAAGATTGGAGGCGGTTCAAGGCTCTCTCGCGTAACTTGAACTGGGTACACCAAATTTAGGTCAGAGGCACTCAATTGCGCATGCCTAAGCAAAGACTGGAGGCGGTTCAAACTTGAGAACCGGACACACCAGGTTTTAGGTCAGAGGCGCTCAATTGCGCATGCCTAAGAAAAGGCTGGAGGCTGTTCAAACTTGAGAAATGGGCACACCAGGTTTTAGGTCAGAGGCGCTCAACTGCGCATGCCTAAGAGAAAGATTGTTGGCGGTTCAAGGCTCTCTCGCGTAACTTGAACTGGGCACACCAAATTTAGGTCAGAGGAGCTCAATTGCGCATGCCTAAAAGAAGACTGGAGGCGGTCCAAACTTGAGAACCGGACACACCAGGTTTAGGTCAGAGGCGCTCAACTGCGCATGCCTAAGAGAAGACTGGAGGCGGTTCAAACTTGAGAACCGGGCACACCAAGTTTAGGTCAGAGGCGCTCAACTGCGCATGCCTAAGAAAAGACTGGAGGCGGTTCAAACTTGAGAACCGGGCACACCAGGTTTAGGTCAGAGGCGCTCAACTGCGCATGCCTGAGAAAAGACTGGAGGTGGTTCAAACTTGAGAACCGGGCACACCAGGTTTAGGTCAGAGGCGCTCAATTGCGCATGCCTAAGAAAAGGGAGACGCATACCTCCAGGGATACTAAGAATAGTATTTCTTCAGAAATTTTCCATTAATCGGCATCATCATCCTGTCGCCATTTTGATTCATTAAGCGATAGGCTCCACTAGAGTATACTGTCTCCACAACAAACGGTCCTTCCCACTTGGGTTCAAATTTACCCTTAGTCTTGTGGGTTAGCACCATTGGCTTTTTAACAACCAGAACCAAGTCTCCTTATTTAAAGGTCCTTGGTTTAACGTTCTTATTGAACGTTTGTGAGATTCGGGCTTGATACAACTCAATTTGTTGTTGAGCCCTGAGACGCTTTTCATTCAACGCCTCTAATTCTTTTCAATCTTTGATGATGGCGCTCTCCTGTCGTCATCTTTGTGGCTAAGCCACTCTTAATGAAGAAATCTGGATTTCGAGAGGCAAGATGACCTCGCTTCGATAGACCAAAGAGAATGGGGTAGCTTTTGTTTGGGTGCGAACAGTGGTGCAATAAGCCCACAGGCACTCTCCTAGTTTTTCATCCCAATCCTGTTTATTAGAAGAGACGAACTTCCGAAGGAGTTTAATAATCGTCTTGTTGAAGGCTTCGGCCAACCCATTAGCTGTTGGGTTATATGGCGTTGAAGCAATATCTTTGATTCTGTGCTTATTGCAGAACCTGGAGAATCCCTGACTGATGAATTGCGGACCATTATCATGAATGATTCGTTGGGGAACGCCAAAGCGGTAAATGACATGATGCTTGACGAACTTGATCACATCTGTCGTTTTCACCTCTTTCATGGACACAGCTTCGGCCCATTTTGAAAAATAATCGGTTATTGCAAGAATAAACCAATGTCTCTGGATGACGGGGAGTTATAGGCCCCACAATATCCATTCCCCATGCCTCAAATGGCCAACTAGCAACAGTATTGTGCAAGTATTCTGGGGGTTGATGAATAAAATTGGCATGTACTTGGCATGCATGGCACTGTTTAGCGTATCTCATTGCTTCCGTAATCATATTCGGCCAGTAGTACCCCAGCCTTCTTATGCGGTCTCCGAGTTTTGGACCGGGCTGATGAGCTCCACATACTCCATCATGTGTCTCTTTCAGTACTTCTTCTGCTTCTGCTTTTGATATGTAGCGTAGCAGCAGACCATCTCTCAACTTTTTATATAAAGTCTGAAGTTTATGGTCATAATAAAATCTCTGGGCCTTCCTCTTTATCGAGGTGGCTTCTTTTGGATCTTCTGGTAATATCCCATGTAAAGTATAATCCACAAACGGAAATCGCCAATCACGGGGCTCCAGAATTAAGCATGTCTGGTATAATTCTTTATTTTGAAGAACAGTGTTTGGATGGAGGAGCTCTCTGCTTCCAATGGTGATGCTTTTAGATTCACCTGGCGGGATCGCCAATGTTGCTGCTAATGTGGCAAGGGCATCTGCATATACATTCTCATTCCGAGATATATGAGAGATGTAAAATTTCTCAAAGTACCCTGCTAGTTCAATGGCTAGCTGATGATAGGGGATGAGGGCTTCATGTATGACTTCATACTCGCCCGTCATCTGATTGACGATGAGTTTAGAGTCTCCATATGCCTCTAAATAGTTCACCCCCAGTTGTAGAGTCATTTTCAAGCCGATAATGAACACATTGTATTCAGCGACATTATTCGTGCATGGTTCTGTTAATGAGTAACCGTTAGGCAATATATGTTTATGTGGAGATATCAGCACAACCCCCACTCCAGCAGCAGATCGTCTGGCAGCACCATCAAAGAACATCTTCCACGGTTGTTCCTTACTAACTGTGTTAACCTCTGACGTCTATTTGGTATTGGACCAAATTGGATGGTCTGCAAGAAAATCGGCGATTGCCTGTCCCTTCGTGGCTTTTTGAGGGACGAAATGCATATCATATGGAGATAGCAATAATGCCCATTTCGCCAACTGGCCATTTAAGGATCCCGATTTCGTCATCAGAATTTTCAGAGGATTAACCCGTGATATGACATGGATCGTTTGCCCGGAAAGAGAGTGTCGCATTTTCTGAATAGCGAACACTAGGGCTAAACATTCCTTTTCAATTGGGGTATACCGCTGTTCGGCCCCGATCATTTTCCTGCTTAAGTAATAGAGGGCATGTTCATGGTCGTGCTCATTATATTGAGCAAGTAATGCCCCTATAGCATCATCCATGGCCCTCACATATATAAGGAAGGGCTGCCCAGAGACCGGTGCCGTAAGAACAGGAGGTTTGGTGAGGTATTCTTTTAGGTCATCAAATGCCTGTTGACATGTCTCATCCCATACAAAAGAAACCCCCTTCTTCATAAGTCGAGAGAACGGCTGGCATTGCCCAGATAAGTTGGAAATGAAGCGCCGAATATAGGCGAGCTTTTCTTGTAACCCCCTCAATTCTTTAAGGTTGCGGGGAGGCGGCATCTCGCTAATTGCTTTTACCTTTTCAGGGTCGAGGAAAATTCCTTTTGAAGTTATTATGAACCCAAGGAATTTCCCACTCGACACCCCCATAAATGACTTAGTGGGATTCATCTTCAAATGATGTCTCCTCTTGAGATTGAAGACCATTCTTAAGTCCTGAAGATGGTCCTCTTTATTTTTACTTTTGACCGCCAAGTCATTCAAGTAACATTCTACCATTTTGCGCAGAAGTTCTTTGAATATAGTGCTCATCGCACGTTGCTAGGTAGCACCGGCATTCTTCAGCCCAAATGGCATCACCGTGTAGCAGTATACCCCCAGCGGTATTCTGAAAGCTGTATGTTTTTCATCATCCGGGTGCATCTTAATTTGGTTATAACTTGAGAAGCCATCCATAAAAGACATCCTCTCATAACCACAAGTATTATCTATCATTACGTCGGTGATGGGAAGTGGAAATTCATCCTTAAGACATGCAACGTTCAAATCTCGAAAGTCGATGCATATCCGGATTTTTCCGTTCTTTTTACGAACCGGCACTATATTAGCCACCCAGTCAAGATGCTGTTCCTTACGGATAAATCCCGACTTTATAAGCTTGTTGACCTCAGCAACTATTGCCTCCATCAATTCCGGTCGAAAACGCCTATGTTGTTATTTAACAGGTTTGGCATCTTCTTTTATATTTAACCGGTGTGTGGCAATTTGAGGGTCAAGCCCAGGCATGTCTTCATAATTCCATGCGAACACATCAATATACTTTTTAATAAGAGATATAAATTCCTCCTTTTCCAATAGGGTTAGCGTGTCGCTTATGAAGATGGGTTTCGGATTTTCTTCCGTTCCCATGTTGACTTGTATCAATTTATCTTCCGTGGACGGGTCACGCTGTTCAAAGCGGACATCCCAGAGAGTGTCCATATGCTTAGCCCAGGAATCATTTTGGACATCAATTGGTTCCTCGTCGCTTTCTGGTGCGGCAGAAACCATATTGGCCGTCAAGGACTGAAACCAGGTGCCAATATTTATATCTGAGTCATGATTGGGTGAAGATGTATCTTCCTTGGCCGAAGAACTCTCTTCTTGTCCGGAGGGTGATGAGGGAGGAGTAGATATATAGCCCAACCCCCTGCGAGTCTTCTGATAATAATCAGGGCTCTTTCCTCTCGGTCTGAACGAGGGTATAAGATTCCGTCGTCCTTTCCCAAAGTTTAATCCCGGTTTCTGGGTAAAATTATAACCCATCTTCTCCATCATTTGCTGGGATTTCTGTTCATACAAGTGAAATTGGGGTGATGTTTGTTCATCACTTTCACTGCTTTGTCTTCGCCGGGGTGACGTAATTACCCTGCCGAACATAATTGGCCTTTGAGACTTCTGTCGAGGAGGTACTTCAAAGAAGTGTCCTTGTTCCTCAGCTATCCTTGTTTGGGAGAGGAGGGATGACCTAAGAGGCAAATGGTATGCCGCCAGAACTTCAAGTTCGGATGGGTCATCCACTTCAGTGGAAGTACAAGAGGGTTCAGACTCAGTAGCTACAGTATGCTCGTAGACTAACTTTATATCTTCATTAATAACCCATTCACTCTCTATTACATCCATTATATTATCAAGACTCAAACTAAAATCTAAGTGAGGGTTGATTTCATAATCACCCCCATCATCTTCTCCAGGAAGCTCGTATTCAGTGTCGGCTTCATTGCCACTGTCATCGGGCTTTGGGTTCGCTAGGATTGTCATTGGAGACTTCATGGGCTGGTTTATAAAGTGCAGCATCTGTGAAGTAATTCTCCAACCCTTTGAATGGTTGCTTATCAGCAACTAGTGTTCGGACCTCTCCTTCTTCATCGCAATACTTCATACATTGGTGGAGAGTTGACGGAACTATCATGTAAGCATGGATCCAAGGTCGTCCCAATAAAATATTGTAGGAGGTATCTGCATCAATAACGTAGCATGTAGCTCCGTCCTTAAATCCCCGATCTGACATTGGAATCGGATTTTTCCGAGGGGACGGCTATTATTGGCATTAAACCCGTATATCATTGTATTGGTTGGTGTCAGACGATGGAGGGAAATCCCTAACAGCTGCATCAACCTTCTAGATACGACACTTAGCGCAGAACCCGGATCGATCTGAATTCGGTCCACCTTCGTGGATCCGACATATCCGGTGAAATATAAAGGCCTGTTATGCTTTATATTCCTTACCTGCATATCTTATGGAGAGAAGATAATTTGTGGGACCTGCCTCCTCACTTGGTGACAGCGGGGGCAAGAGTCCTGTTCCTCTTCATTGGCCGGCTCGACAATCTGAGCAGGAATGACTCAGAGTCTGCCAAGGCCTCTCTTAAAGCTTCACGTGTGGATTTTGATAATCTCAACAATTCGTAAAGGTACTTGTGCTGAGATATTCGCCAACTGAGCAATTATGTCAAACTTGAAGGTAGTCTCCTTGGCTCCTTCCTCTCTAATAGGATTTTTCTGGAAACGAAGTCCTTTTTGCTTTGCGGGTTTTGCAAGTTCTGCATATATGTCTCTCGGATCTACTCTGGTGTAGTCCTCGAGATATGTCTTCCCAGACCGAGTACAGGAAGGGCCTGCCCCATCTTGATGAGTGGTCATAGTTTCGGGCTCTTCTTCAGAATCTGCGAAGGCTCCCGAAGCTATAAATTCTTCCTTTGTCTCCGCGGAAATGGCATTAACAGTCCGCTTCTTCCCTTGACCTCCTGCAGTAGTCCACTGCTCATCCTCTAGCAAATCGAGATGAACCCACATAACTTTCCCCTTTTGGGTCGTCACAAGGACAAGTCCTTCTTGGGCTTTGTTGTGAGGATCAAGGCTCTTCGTAACCATCTTACCTTTTGGGATTGGGGTCACTCCTGCGGGGAACTCATGGGTTCCAACCATGGTTGCCATATT
Source organism: Dracaena cambodiana (assembly GCA_036321105.1). Classification (NCBI taxonomy): domain Eukaryota; kingdom Viridiplantae; phylum Streptophyta; class Magnoliopsida; order Asparagales; family Asparagaceae; genus Dracaena; species Dracaena cambodiana. The sequence goes on from JAYEPQ010000018.1 coordinate 19,743,530, forward strand.
GGCAGTGACCTTCTTCTGCTCTTCCTTAAGCGTCAGAACTCCAGCTTCTATTAGTATTTGGATTCTGTTCTTAAGGGAAAAACAATCCCTAATAGGGTGCCCAATATTCCGGTGATAGAGACAGTAGTTGGGATCTTTGGTCTTGCCAGCGTCTTCTGGCTTCTTATTCTCCGGAAGTTTTAACATTCCCTTCTTCTGGAGCAGGTAAAAGAGGATAGGCGTCTGTTCCGTTTTGAAAGTATAATTTCTCTCCTGCTGCGGTCTATTTTGCCTTGAGCCCTGCTGATTTTGGGGCTTCGGCTTTGGTGGAGGATTTGACTTGTGAGGAGCAGCTTCTGATGCCATCACTGCTTTTCCTTTATTCTTATTGCTGCTATTTTGGGTATATGACTTACTACCCCCAGCACTTCTTGATCCACGAGATTCTTCGACTCGATGAATTAAGTCCTCAGCTTACTCTCCTTGTTTGAGCAAATCCCTCCATGTCTTAGACTCTACGGCCCCCATTTTTTAGAAGCACATTGGTTTTAAGATTGTGTCGACAAGTTTCGACAAGAGTTTCCTGGACCATTCCGTGTTTAAAATGCACGGACTTCTCCCGGAACCTTTCTATAAATTCTTTTACCGTTTCCTATTCCCCTTGTCTAGTTGCAAGGAGGGAATGAACCGTAATCTCGGTATCATCCTCAAAGAAACGTGAGAGAAATAGTTTCTCAATATCACACCAGGCATTAATAGTGCCCGGGGGCAACTGCATGAACCAAGTAAAGGCAGACCCTCGCAAAGTACTTGCCAATATTTTGGTCATCATGGGGTCATTACCCATCAAATTCCTGCTTGGGACAAGAAGTAATAGATGTGCTGACTGGGCGATCCCTTCCCGTCATACGGCTCTAATTTGAGCGGCTTATACTTCTGAGGGTGAGGTACCATATCCCATTCAGGAGGATATGGTCTTGAGACCCCTGACTCTTTCAACTCCTTTTTATGCATCAAAGGTTCGAGTTAATTCTGTAATTTTTCTATCTTTTCTCCATGCGGATCATGGAAAGAAAATCTATCCTCGTCCTCGTGAATTGAGTGGGCTTTCTCCTCTCTTTCTTCTTCATTTGGAGTTTCTTTGCCCTTTTTGGCATTATCCTCAACAAATCTCGATAGCATGACTTAAGGTTTTCAATCGTCTTTTGTTGCTCGCGAATCATTCTTTCTTGAGCTTCAAATCTCTTATTGATGTCGTCAGGCTTATCCGCCATGTGCGATGCTGACTTCTGTAGTCGAGATGATGTAGAGGATGGAGGCGATGCTATAGCTGAATTATCACTGTCATCATCGTAAGGACCCCTTGCAAGCCTCTTGTAATTTCGAGGCGGGACGGCTCCTGATTTAAGTCGAGTGAGATGATGAGATTCTTCATCACTTGATTCTGAATCATCATCCGTCTCTCCAATTTTCTTCCCTTTTCCCACCATATTGGAGGTTACAGCTCTCCATTGTTTTAGGGAAGCAGTCTTTGGCTTCTTAGTAGGGTTCTTATCCGACTCGGTTAATCGATCGAACACAGATACCCTGCTCTTGCTGCAGCCGCAGTAGTCCATCACAACAGATACTGCCGTCATAAACTGTTGGCAATGACAGACAGGTTCAGCTTGAAGTTGATCTATGCCTCTCTTCTTGGACAGATACTCCCTGAGATCAGTGCCCTTAACCATGGAGTCATGAGGTCCATCCGACTTTTGAGAGGGTCTAGGAACCCACTGCAACTTCTTTGAACGATCAGCCCTGATTCTGTAGTCAGGTTGATCCACGCGGAGCTTAGAAGTAGCCTCGCGTTTTGTTTCGCGGGGCTGAAGAATAGCTCCACATTTCTCTACGCTAGCCTCGCATTTTACGCTGGCTTGGCGTGTTTTCAGAAGTTTCTCTTCTGTAATCTTAGCCTCGCGTGGAATAAAATTCCTATACGCTGGCTTACTCTTGTGGTTATCACAAGTCATACTTTCGCGTCTCGCGCGATTTCTACGACTGACAATAATTTGCCAATCATCTTCACGTTCCTCACGAGTATTAGATATCTTGCGTTTCTCGCAAGTATTACTGGCTTCGCGTTGCTTGCTTGGCTCAGTATCAGCCTCGCACAGAGAATCATACGCTGGCTTTGAAGAATTTTTATACTCGCATTTCTCGCGAGTGTCAGAAGTCTTGTGTTTCTCGCAAGTAGCCTCGTGCTTCTCGCTTGGCTTAGTATCAGCCCCGCGTGGAAAATCACACGCTGGCTTTAAAGAATTTTTATACTCGCGTCTCTCGCGAGTGTCAGATATTTTGCGACTAATGCAAACTTCGCTGGCTTCGCGTCTCTCGCTAAGCTCAGCTGTAGCCTCGCGTGGAATATCACACGCTGACTTTTCCTTGCTTTTAAGGCAAGTTGTAACTTCGCGTTTAACGCGATAGTGACTGGTCTCGCGATTAGCGCAAGCCAGTTTGCGAGGGACCATAGCCTCATGTCCTCTGGTGTTAGCTCCGCGTCCAAGGCGGACTTTGAGGGATTTACGCCTCGCTCTCCGATTCCTGTTTTGGAGTTGGGTTCTGGTCAATCCAGTCCCCAGGTCTTCTTCGGTAGTCGGAAGCTCATCCTCCGCTAGGATTTCTTGTGCGAGCTCCGGCCCTATAGCCGCAGTCTCCAAGGATCCCCGTATCTCGGTGGATACTATTCTACCCGTTGCTCGGGTATTGGAGTACATGCGACGATAGTGTCGTGTCTCATCCAAGTCACCTGATTTAGAAGAGAGGAACTCCTCATACTTCTGTTGGTCGATTTCAACGATCAGCGTGTCTACTTCGGATCCGATCATGCCAACGTCCGTTTGCGCCACAATCTCTTCATCAGTGAAAGAGATGGCTCCCACTGTGGTCGTCAGTTTGTTCGCCGCAAAAGTTTCTTTGCTTCCTTCCATCGAATATAGTTTAGATTACAACGAAAGTGAACAAGATATAAAGAAGAACAAATGATAGGATTTTATATCTCAATAGCTCTCTTTTACAAAATAGTGTGTAGGATCTGTGGCGATGGGATCTGTCGAGCAGCTCCTTTGGACGATCGAACGTCAAGCTCTTCTCTCTTGAAGATATCGGCCGACTGTAGACGGTCTTCTCTGGTCTTTCTTGAACTCAAGGCTCTGTGCGTAACTTGAATTCTCTAAGATGCAGAGAAGAAGATGATCACCAAAGGCTTCAAGGCTCTCTCGCGTACTTGAATTGCCAAAGGATCAAAAAAAAGACTTCAGACGCCAAAAAGAAGACCTGCCGGAAGGAAAAAGAAGACCCCTAGGGTTTCACCAGGATGGTATTTATAGCCCTAGGAAGATTTGAGAGTTTCTATCTAAATAGAATTTGCTCTCATCAAGGATTCCAATCAAATATTTAATATTGATTTAAATCTCTTGATTTAGAATTCTGATTGAACTTGATTTGGGTATTTGGATAAACCCAAATCATAATCTCAATCAATTTGAGATTCTGGTTATCTGCTCACGCGGAGCTTTAATCGCATCAAAACGCGGCGCTAAATAACCAGAATGCGGAGCTAACGCGGAGCTACTGATCATCTCCGCGTTTTACTCAACGCAAGGCTAAAAATAGCAAGACGCGGAGTTATAGATTATCTCCGCATTCTATTGTGGAAAATCCTATTTTACTTAGAAATTTCGCCAACAACAATATTGATTAAGACCCACTAAGATAGAAATTTAAAAATTTAAAATCCTAATCAAAATCCCTAGAGAGTTGGAACATATGTAATTCAAAGTGTTTCGAGAGGCAATAAATCCCATGCCTCTCGAAAACTTTTGAAGGGAGTCTTGTAGGAGATAAAAATTTATCCACTGCTGATTAAGACCAACCGAAGAAATTGACGTGTCATCATGCTGAATTGGCAAACGTACAAGTTAGACCAATGACCATCTTTGCCATGCAAAAGATTTTAGTCTCATAATACAATGAACTTCAACTTGACCACACTAAAGACATTCAAGTTTACCAATAAAGGAGTCCTGTTTTACCAAATGGAGCAAATTTCCTCACCTACCAGGACCAGTCTAAAGACTTTAAGAACAAAATCCACCCCATTAGAGAAGACATGCCATCCTTGCCAGATCTATATATCCAAGACAAATAATCATAACAAATGACTAAATTGAACTCCGCCAAGGAAGATGTTCTAATCTTGTCAACTAAAGAAGTCAGCTCTACTAACAAAGATATCTCATTTTTGTTGGTGGGTAGTTATTTGAACTGATTAAATCATGGTGCAATTCTACCATGATCCTTCAAATCATATCGTGATGCAGTTCCAGCATGATCTTCCGCAAATCAAGCGACAATTACAACTATTCAAGCTATAAAACCACTCCAAGTATGTGGATAAAGGAGATCAGAAAATCAGTTCCTGAAGATCATACAGAGATAGTTCCAGTTAAACTAAAATGTTCTACCGAATAGTTAACGGAAGTAAAAGGGATCGCTCTAATCATACTTCCATTATCACACTCCCTAGAGATCTCGATTGTAATCCTTGATTGGTGAAAGAATATCTTGAATATTACAATTTACAAATTTTTAATAAAATTTTGTTTTGTTTTTGTAATGGTTACATTTTCTGTTGTTGCAAACAATGGAAACAGCTCTTAATAAGGCAGTTAACACCTGGTCATTATGAGCAGATGCAATGAAGTCCTGCAAGGTTGCATTGGAGCAACTTGTGGTGCCCTTATGCTAGAAAGTTGAGAAGATGAAACAGGACTTAAGATATGCAAATAGATCATAATAGGAGGTATAGTTTATGTCCAGCCAACTATGAATGTAGACGTGCCAAAACCAATGGAGTTTAAGGGTTCATGTTCAGCTCAGGACATGGATAACTTTCTCTTTTGAGTAGAGGAATGTTTTGTAGTGATTGTTATCAAAAACGATGTCGCTAAGATACAAACTGCAACCATGTACTTAACAGATAATTCTATGCTATAGTTGTATTATTAGATAGACGATATCAAAGGGAAAGAAAATCTCATTGTGATATGGGAGGAGCTGCAAGTGAAGTTCAAGCAGCATTTCTCCCCTGCGTATACCAAGGATGATTCTCGGACAAAGCCTCGTCGATTGTCCTTGAAGGGTGAAGTTTGTGAGTATGTACAAAATTTGTCATAATTACTATTGGAGATTCACGACATGAGCAAGAAAGATACTTTCTCCTCTTTTCACGGTAGGCTCAAGCTATCGGCCAAAATAGAGCTATAATAGCAGTGTGTCCAAGAGCTCTCCAAAAAGTTGGCGATGGCTGGCGAAAGGCTTTATCGAGTTGTCTAGGATTGACTCCACTAAATCTAAGGATAGCGTTAAAGGTGGGGGAGATAGAAGACAATGACAACAAGTAGTTCATCACTAAAGTTGAATAATGACAAAGTGATCAAGGCAAGAAGATTGACCCAAGCATGAAGGAATCAATGCACTGCTTCAGCTATGACGATCCTCATCAAGTAAGAGAGTCCCAAAAAGGGAGAAGTTATCTGCTCTAGTTCGTGGTGGTGATGACAAGGGAAACCAGTGACATGCTTGGAGGCGATTTGCCTCGGTGCATTAAGGTGAAGATAGAGAGCTCGAAAAAATGCTCATTTTCATCGAAATAGAAGTCAATGGGAATCATCTCAATGCCTTAGCGAATACTAAGCTCTAGACCTATTCATTGCGGACAATATAATAAAGAAGATCAGCTTGATGAAGGAGAAGGATGCCGCTAGCCTTGAGAACATCAATTCGGCTGTAGTTCCAACTGCAGGCATGGCTTGTTGAGCGGAAAAGTGGATATAGCAATCACTCCAATAGATGACTATGAACTTGTTCTAGGTACGATTTGGCTAGTGGAGTGGAAAAGTGGACATACCAATGGACGACTATGAACTTGTTCTAGGTATGAGATTTTTTAACTAGCTTGGTACTCTTATTTTACTATATGAGACTATGATGGTCGTTTTGGATCCAAAATGCCCATGTGTAGTAAGAGGCAAAAAAAAAGGATAGTGGTCGCTTTGGATCCAAAATGTCCATGTGTAGTAAGCGGCAAAAGAAAAAATAGGATAGTAACAAAATTTCTGTTGGCAATTCAAGTTTTCAAGAGAGACGCCCTATACGAGATATAGTATACATACTGTTTAGCTTTGATGGAAGGAGCCCTTTTGGTCCGGCTTTGCATCTCGCGATACCATATTGACGAGGAAGAGAGGAAAGAGAGAGGGAAATAGCAATCAATAGGAGAATAGCAAGAATAGGGGATTCTTTTGTGGGGAGATCCCTTTCCGTCACTTTGTTCGTGTGACCATTGCTGTGACGTGGGCCTGCTCTTCGTCCCATTTCATTTACGGAAAAATCATCGGCTACCTTCATTCCGGTCATCGGCCTGTAAGAAAGAGCCTACTTGTTCAGCATCTGCATAGATGAATGAAGAACTAGTTGGCAGGTATAAGATCCCAAGGCAAGTGATGGACATAATGGAGGATTTTAGCAAAGTTATGCTAGCCGAACTACCAAAGAAGTAGATGATAGAATTAAGTTGGTGCTAGATGACCAACTACTTACCTACGCACTTTATCAAACGTCTACAATTCATAGACCATCTGAGATTATGATAGGTTAACAACTACTAATTTCAAGCACTATAGTTGTTGGACATAGAGGGAACAGCCTAACAACTATAGATAGTAAAGTTCATGCAAGAACACTAAAAGGAAGAATGAAACCTTTAATCCCCTGTGGAATCCAGGTGTTGGTGGAGAAAACAAATCATCTCTTCCTACGAAGGAATTATTAATGCCAACAAAAGTAGACAAATAATTATGAAAATGACCAAGTTCATCTCTGAAGAGATACCTCTGCCAACGAAGGAAAGTCTCATTTCCACCAATTAAGGGTCATTTTCGTTGATGAAGGAAAGTCATCCCGTCGACAAAGACAAAACATCTCCACCTATGGATAGTTATTCAAACCTATCAAATCATGGTTGTTATTCTACCATGATACCCAAAAATTAGGGAAAAAGTTACAACCTCCCATTGAACTACCAAGAAAGGAGATCGGAGTCCTGCAATCCTAGAGAGAGAGAAAGTGGAGAACGAGAGTTCATCTTCTTCCATAATCAAACTCTTTCTTAGATAATCAACATGAGCAAAGAGGAAGACATTGGTCATACTTCTATTGTCACACTTCAGAGTCATCTTTGTTGACAAAGGAAAGTCATCCTTACTGACGAAAACAAATCATCTCCGTTGATGAATAGTTATTCAAACCTATAAGATTGTAGGTGTCGTCTCTCCACGATCTCCTCAAATTAAGGGAAGAATTACAATCTCCACTTATAAATTAATCTCTAAACCATCAAGAAAAGGATCGAAGTTTATTGCCCTGATATCCTAGAGAGAGAAAGAAAAGAAGATAAGAAAGTTTGAGAGTTCATCTTCTTCTTAAATCAAACCCTTTGTTGGATAGTAAATGGAGTAAAGAGAACCACTCTATTCATATTTCCATCTTCACACAATCCAGATGTCATTATAATCTCTGTTATTGTAGAGGGATCAATCTACCTTCATTAAAGTAAATTTGTAAGAATTTACAGTATAAATTGAAATCTTTTTTATTTATTCGTTTTCTCTACAGTGGCTTTCTCCATCTTCTACTGTTGTGAATGCCAAAAACAATACAATACAAAATTATCAAAAGGTGGCAAGAACCGTTGGATTTAGCAAGCTCATGCCTACAAGCAGCTAAGAAGACGAGGAATTGGATAGATTGGAATCGGCATGTAACACCTTGCTCCTTACTGCACAAAACAAAGCCTGTTGCCGGTAGACACGAATAAATTGATGTGCACTAGGCCAATAAGTATGTAAAAATAGGAATGAATAAAGTAAAAATACAACTCATGTACTAGAATTTTGAAAATTAGTCTACTATCATATAAAAAAAAGATATGTGTATCTTGTCTAAAACAGAAAGTAATAAGAACAATACTGATACAAGAGTTGGAAACTATGCTCCCAAAAGAGCAATACATATCAAAGTCAAAAGTACAAAAGTGGAGGCCTAGGATTTTATTGTTGCACGACCTACTCCAGAAAGTATGGGTTATGCACTAGCGGATTCTCGCTCTCGTTTTCAGTACCTGAGCATGTGGGAGAGTTCAGAGTCAAACCCGATAATTAAAATAAAAAGGTAGAGATTGTGAAATATAAACTAATAAGTGGAATATGAATGTAGATATAAAATGTATATGTGCATGTATAAAAATAGTAAATAATCGAGAAACAATGTCAAGTCGGAATACACAAGCATATCAAATCTGTTATTTATTTATTTTTCTTTTTTGAACTAATTGATAGGAAAGTAAATTCGTATCTTGAAAGTATCGGTGCATACTCGGGACCTGCCCAAAATGCTAGCACTGAAATAGTCGTACCGCTAAACACTTAAGCGGATATCGATACTGAGTAATCAGTCATCCCATCAATATGGTCTAAATAAGAGATGTTGGCTCAGTACTATCCAAGCGCCCCCACAAATAGGCTTCTATTTTAATTGTGCAAACTATCTTAAATCTTTCACAATATGGTATTAGTCCACCTTTTAGTTTTTCCATAATATAAAGTTTTAAGTTATATTATATGTAAATCAGTCTAATATGGTAAACCATTCAGGTCAAGATTACATATGTGTGTGTGTGTATTTTGTCTAATCAATATCTGAGTAACAAGTAAGATATGGTCATGTCAAAAACAAGTTAATGGGCGAGTCAGGATTCATAGATGTCTAAATACTTATTAGAGTAATCATCATATTTTCGTGTATCTCATATCAAGAAACTAGTATGTATACATCAAAGGCAAGCATGATGAGTCATAGAATGTTATAATGAGTGTGATAGAAATATTAATCATGTATATAAACTATATATACAAATAATTTATATAAATTATATATTATGTAAGTGAGTATTAGGGCGTAAGTATGCATATTAAATATGTTCAAAACTATCATGACCATTATTTTATCAATATGTGAATTTTCTAAATTGTAGCATGCTTTCCATGGAATGAAAAGGTAACAAATTTATTAAATCTTACAATTATATATATATATATATATATATATATATATATATATATATATATATATATATATATATAATTCAAATTAATATGGATTAGCATAAAAGCATTATGACATAAATATAATAACTTGTATAAAAATAATACTTTAGCAAATTATGTGTAACAATCTATATGAAACCCCCACTTTAAAATATGATCAAGAAAAAATATATATATCATATAGAAATTTTCTCATAGCAAGTAAAAAAAAAATGATATTTACATAGGAATTTAATTATTGTAATTAAACATGAAGAATTTATATGAAAAATTCAAAATTATACCTAAATATGATGAACATTCATAAAGCTAGTATCTTTATAGTTTAAAAATAGAGGATATAGTTTAAATTTATAATTTGTAGTTTGAGTATGAGGGGATAATATAAATCATAGATTTTATAACATAAACATAACATAAAGTATAAAAATTATATTTTTATTTTTAGCATAATCATAAAAAATTTGTAGAAAGATATTATTTTTGTAAGTTTAAATAAATTAAAATTCTAAATTATCTGTTAAACTTTTAGTTATAAGAGTGGATGAGATTTGCCTTGTATTCTTGAAGATGAGATGCGAATGATAATGTTGGAGTTTGAAGGTTGAGTAAGCATGGAAGCTTTATGTTTTCTTTAAAAAAAATCAAAACCTAAGATGAGAATATAGAAGAGAGAAATTGGGAGTTTTTGAGAGGAAAGTGAGACAAAAAGGTCTCTCCCATCACGGAGAGAGATTGAAATCCACATATAGGGATATTAGGTATGGGAGATATGGGTGAATATATATAAAATAGATATAACACAAATGACTAATAATAATATATGATTAGAGTTGTTTAAGATCATAAACTCTAATTAAATTAACTCAAACAAAATCAAATTTGGCTTTACAAATCAAAAGAAAAGAGACTAGTTAAAATATGTGTATAGTCCACCAGCGATTAAAATAATAATATTTTAAGTTATTGTTTAGAAAATCTCAAGAAAAACACCAAAAATATGAAAAAAAGAGGTGAACTCAACGCACATACTCTAAGATTAATTTGATATTAGGATTGTAAGTTATGATAAAAATTAGATTTTGCATCCTATCCTTCTTACAAAAAAATTCTTTCTCAATTTTTTTTTAAGAAACAAGAATGAATACAAGGATAAGTACAGATTCATGAATACGTGGATAGGAATGGACAATAATGTTATAAACAAGATATCCGACATGATCACTCAAACAAATGAGAATACTTCTTCCGAATATCGTCCTTCCATTCCCGGGTGGATTCCCTCGCTAAGTGACTATCCCATGATACGAGAACAAGGGGAATCATGCGGTTCTTTAGAAATCTCTCTCGTCAATCCACAATGTCAACTGGCTACATCTCGAAAGTCAAATATATTCCTAATTCTAAGTCGAAAAGATCTACAACACAACTCTCATCTCCAATGTACTTCCTCACTGAGAAATGTGAAATGCATTGTGCACTTCACCCAATTCTGATGGCAAGACAAGTCGATAAACTAAGTTTCTAATTCTCTCGACAATATCAAAAGGACCAATATATCTAAGATTGAGTTTTTCTCGCCAACTAAATGTGACAACTCACTTAATTAGTGACACCTTAAGGAATACCCTATCTTCAACTTTGAATCCAATGGCCTTTGGTGATGATCTGCCCCATTTTTTTGCATATCCTATGCAATCCTCAAATGCTTCCTTATGGCCTTCACTTGGTTCATCATCTGAACAACTATCATTGGTCCTAGTATGTTGTGCTTTTCAACATCGTCCCAACAAAAGGGCCATGTGCATTTCCTGCAATATAAAACTTTAAATGGAGCCATATCTTGATACTCGCATAATAACTGTTCTTGTAGGAGACCTCTATCATATACAAATGATACTCCAATGAACCTCCAAAATTTAGCGCACAGGCCCTCAGCAGGTCCTCTAAGGTCTAAATGGCCCGCTCAAATTGTCCATCTATTTCAGGATGATAAACTGAAGAAAGGTCCAAGTACATCCCCAAACTTTCCTTCTAGTAGTGCGATCTGAACCTAATATCACAGTGAAACAATTTGCTCTGGAACTCCATACAATCTCACTATCTCCTACGTGAATCTCCTTGCCAATACATCTATCGACTGGCCATCCTGAAAGAAATAAAATAGGCTGATTTTGTTAAGCAGTCTACGATTACCCAAACTGCATTATTACTCCTAGGACTTATGGGAAGACCTATTACAAAATTCATGGCTATCTTCTCATATTTCCACTGCAGAGCAAACCTAATATGCATATGTATCCCTACTTAATATTATTTCTTGATTTTTTATTGTTTTCCATACATACACGAATATTTTTTTATTATCATATTCATCTTTCACTTATTAGTTTATATTGCAAAATCCCTATCTTATTTGTTTTACTTTCTAAGTTTGACCTTAAGCTCCACTCATGCTCAGATACTAAAGACGACAGCGACAATCCGTCAGTGCATGACTTATATTTTCATGGAGCAGAGTGAATAATAGTAGAATCTTGGGTCCTCATTTTTATATTTTTGTGTTTGGTATGTATTACTCTTTTGAGGGCATAGTTCTCAACTCTTGTATTAGTACTGTACTTATTTCTTTCTGTTTTAGACATATATTTTTTCTTATATGACAGTATACTAAATTTCAAGATCCTGATATATGAGTTGTATTTTGACTTTATTCATTCCTACTTTTATATAATTACTGGTTTTGTGCATGTCCATTTATACGTGTCTGCTGATAACGCACTACGTTATGTACTTAGCAAGGAGCTGGGCTTTACGTGGCGGCATATAAGTACGATGATGAAGATCTCATGTTAGTAATACTTCATTAAAATCAGAAGCTTCAAAGCTTACATAAGGATACTATTCCAAATCTTGAAGAAAGTGGGTAATGACACCTACGAACTTGAGTTACCTCCAAGACTCAGACAATTTCACCCGATCGTCTAAGTGAATAACTTAAGCCGTATCATGAAGATATGGAGAAACCAAGTTGGAGCGAGTCAATACGAATTGTTGAGGAGCATGACGTACACTACCAAACAATAGATGGCATAAGGAGTATTTGGTTTGTTGGGAGAGATTACTTGACTGTTAAGCAAGCTGAGAACTTGTAGCCACATTGAGCAGTGTCGCAACAGCGTCGCCAGATTGAATGGGCTAGAATGTCATGACCTATCCAAGTTCTTCAAAGTTAAACTCATGATGAAATAACAATCTAGAACCTTTTAAAATTCTCAAGTATATTTTATACTTTTATAAAAGAGTATACAAAAGTGTAGAACACTCTAAACTAGGACACTCTGGAAAATTGTGGAGACTTAACGATCTAGAACACTCTAGAAGAGTGTGCAGGCTCTAGAAAAGTATGGAACACGCCGAATTGGAAGACTTAGTAAGTTTTAATTATTAGACCATAAAAGTTCTTACGATCCATTATATCAAGGCAATGGCTATAGATAGGGGGGAGGTTTCACTTGTAAAGAATAGAATGACATTCATGGATTCAATTATCCAATCTAAAAATTCCATATAAAATGTTCTTCTCTTCTGTACGTTTATGGATTAGACTTACTCAGACCTATAAATTCGAATGAGTGAGGGAGCTAAGCACTGCACGAGTCCAGAAATTTAAAGAGTCAAAATTCCTTGCCTTTGACACGTATCATATTTCCACGTCTAATCCTGGTAGATGAAATTCTCATCAAACGGGAGGAAAAAAATTAATTAAATACAGGACAATAAAAATAAAAGAACAGGCAAGAGAAAATTATTATAATTAACTAGATGCAGATTGGTATTAAAAACAATGAGAAGGGTAATATAAAATTTCAAACTTCTTGTTACAGTGAGAGACATGATTTGTAAATGATATTATGATTTGGACATATTTCCGACTTTTCCTCCTGAAACTCATTCCATGCATTGCATTGGTTCAATAAGTAGATTGAGAATCTTGTAACAAACTTTCGATACAACCGTCTGCACATATGGAGTTAAAATGAACCGTACGCTCAGAGCACTCATTCACTAGGAGAGATTATCAACCCTTCGTATTTTGTACAGGAAAAGAAACATCATAGATGACAAGCTTCCGTTGTGTTTCTTCCTTACTGGGAAATGTATATTCCAGACGGTAACAGTTACCAGGCATCAGCAGTCAATCCGCAACTCAGTGAGCTTGGTCACCCAAGATGTGTAATAAAAGGAATGCACGTCTGCTGCCATCCTGCCCCTGAAATTATAGTCACTTGGGGCCGTAGTTCCTTGATTTACTCATATTCTTGCTGAATTTTGAAGGTCTGCCAGGTTTTGAAGCCACTGATGCATGATGAAGTTTCTTATTACTATCATCCTTTTCCCTTCTAGTTTGTACCCTTTTATTTCCTATGTTTGGCTTCTCATCCACATTCCTCTTCCGTTTCTTAATCCGCCCATTTGACTGTGTTCTAAATGGATTCTCCGAAGAAACAACATCCTTTGGTGTTTGGCTTCTACCATCCTTACCACCAGTCTTCTTGATATTTGTAATGGAAATGTTTTCATTTTTCCATCTATTACCTTTGTGAAAATTTTCTTCCAAGTGTTTGCATAACGGACCATCAACTACCCTCTGTTCTTCCCTGCAAATAAAGTAAGGTATCATACAAGTGAGAACTTTCAAAAAACTACATTAAATTTGACCATGGAAAAATCATTACTAATGCTCATACCCATTCTTTGCAGAATATGCTGAACCTCTGGCTGTGTCAGAATTAGAAAGCCCACCAGGATTCTTCTTCCATTGGCGCCCCTGCACTTAGAAGATTAATCACTAATATTGCACACTTGGTCTTAAAATGAGAAAAGAACACCTGGGACGAATATTGAAAGTCTTATTAAGCATAGTCATATTCAACAAGGAGGTGAGCAAAAAAGCTCAGCGTGAGATTCAAGTTAAATACATTTAATTAGTAGGGTACCCAAGTAGCAACAATAAAAAGCTGCTCCATATACCGAAATATTTCTAACTAAACAGGTAACAAACAAAGGAAACAAATTAGCAAGGAAGACTATTGAACAGCATGAAATGTTTAGGCTTCTTCAGATAACGAAATATTTAACTTGACAATGGCAGGACCACTTTTGTTAATAAATATCATGACCATAAAATATTTAACTCCACCAGTTCTATTACTTAAAGTTCTCATCCTTTCACCTGTCCCAAGTTAGAATAAAGGAGAGAGGGTTGGGGTGAGGATTGTGGTAGCTAGCGTAAAATATTATCACATATTATGAAATGAGCAATAATTCCTCTTTAACAAGATCTGATGAACTAAGAAGATACTAAAAGAATGGAGGAAGAGTATCCTACTATCTCTATATAAGAATAAAGATGATATTCAAATTTGTTTTAACTATCATGGAATAAAACTCGTGTACCACACTACAAAACTTTGAGAAAAGGTAATTGAACATAGATTAAAATAGATTATTAAAATATCAGAGAACTATTTTGGGTTCATAACAAGGCGTCCGACGAAAGAAGTTATTCATTTGCTTCGCTAGCTTATTGAGCAATTTCACGAGAGAGAGAGATTTGAATATGACTTTTATTGATGTAGAAAATGCCTATGATAAGTTACCAAGAGAGGTACTTTGGTGGCTGATGAAGAAGGGATTCCCTACCACATATACTTACATTATTAAGAACATGCAAGATGGAGTAGCAACAAATGTCAAAACTTGTGACAGTCTAACAAGTTAATTTTCAATCACAGTTGGATCACATCATCTGTATTGAGTCCACTCTTATTTGCCACAGAGATTGATGAGCTTACTAAAACGGTTCAAAATGAGATACCTTGATGTATATCATTTGTTAATGATATTGGCTTAGGTGATGAAACGAGAGCAAGGATGAAGGCCAAGTTTGATTTGTGAAGGTAAATATCAAAATCTAGAAGTTTTAGATTGAGTAGGTAAAAAAAAAAAAGAGTATATAGAGTGTAAATTTAGTAAACAAAAAATCCAAGAATATAAAGTTGATATTAAAGGAGTAAGAGATACAAAATGAGTAATCAATTTTGGTACTTGGATTCTATTATTCAGAACGATGGAGATATCAATAGTGATGCTACCAATAGGATCCAAACCAATAGGATCCAAACTGACTAGTTTAAATGAAGGGCAACGACAGTTTTATGCAATCGTAACATTCTATTAGAACTGAAGGAAAAATTTTATAAGAGAGCTACCAGACCAGCTTTGTTATATGATACAGAATGATATCTATAAAGAAACATCATTCCCAGAAAGCAAGCGTAGCAGCGATGCGCATGTTTGGTTGGGATGTGTGCTAACACTAGGAAAGATAAAGTGAAAAATATGGATATTCATGCTACGCTAGACATAACTCCTATCAAAGAAAAGATGCGAAAAAATTGCTTAACATAATTTGGTCATCTACAACGTGGATCTACAAATGCATGAGTTCGACGAGGAGAGATTACTAATGTAGAAGTTAAAAGAGTGAAGAGAAGACTGAAGAAAGTATGGATGGAAATGATATAAAAAGATATGAATGCTAAAGTTTTAAAAGAAGGCATATTACTCTATAGGAAAAGGTGGAGAAGGATACCCATGTGATCGATCCAACGTGATACTCTTTTAGTTCATGTAGCTTAGCTCAAGTACTTGAGATAGAAGGCTTAGTTGTTGTTGTACTCTAAAATATGTAGGCTAATTACTATGTATCACCGACTCTCGTGTAATAGTTATAGGGTGCCCATGAGTAATGAACCTCAAGAGTCGCTATTAGATTTTGCCTTGACCTTAGGAATTTTGAGTACTTCGATTCATGCACATTGTGCTTAAATGCATGCATCTAGATCACCGACATTGATATTGACATAATTGCAATAATCAAGAATTTTAGCTACCCAATTGTTAGTAAAATCTTGCCATATAGTTAACGCAACTTTGGCATGTGCTTTGTGATTCCAAGTGTTTCATCATCGCACATCAAGCAAACTATTCTCCATCTTCAATACAACAAAAGGTTTTGAGATGTGGGTAGGCTTCACGAATGCATGCTTACTACTTATAGTGCCAAGGAACTATATGCAATTTAGAGCTCCTCTAGCCGATACCAAGATCGTTTAGAATGCTCTTTTCATATAGCAATTATCAGATGATATATCGGGGATATAAATTCATATTAAAGATATATAAAACATTATATATACATATCAAATATTTGATACCATAAAGGCTGTTTAATTTCATCTAACTAGTAAACCTATATAAAAAGATATATAAAATATGTTCATGTTAACAATCATAACATGATAAAACAAACAATAAAACAAATTTAAGAACATAGATTAGAAATAAACGAGATTCAAGAATGCTAGTAGTCGAAGAAGATTTGTAGCAATAATAGTAATAACAAGAATGACAACAGTAGACAATAATAACAGTAGCTGGACAAACAAAGTTGTAAAGCGAGAAGTGGAAGAAGAGTATTTGGGAGAAGCTTCCAAGTCTTGAGTAGTACTAAAAAAAGTTCCACAATTTCGATCTATAGCATTTATAATTCTTTACATGTCAAGAGAGATTTTTATGACAATAATTTAAAAATCTAATTGATTCAATCAAGCAAAAATGGAAGAATTTGGGTTTTCCTTATGCATAGGGATAATATTTGGTATGAACACCAAATCTATTTAAAAGTTAAAACACAGTTGAAAAAAAAAACTATATCAGCCAATATGTCGAGATATTTGTAAGGCAATATTGCAAATATCAACTAATATGCGTATACACTAATATGACACTTTCTAAGGTATTGTCACGGCTGACTATGAAAAAAGGTATATTGGAGGGCTATATCAGTAGTATGGAGAATATTTAAAACATTGCCTCTAGCAGTAAAAGCGATAAAGCATCTGAAAATAACCCCCATTCAATTCCATTTGTTCCAATTAAAAGTAGCCATCTCAAAGCACTTGTTCAGTTAGTAATATAGTATCATGGTCATCCCGGGCTTGATTCCCAGAACTCTTATTTGCTGGCATGTTGATTGATTGAATCTTGAACCAGCAACTGAAATGGTGAAGAAAAAATGCAGCAGCAAAGAAGAAGACGACGACGAAGAATAGAATGTAGAGAATTTAAGATAGAGGACTTTATTTCATTGATAGCTTCTTACAAATGATTCTTCTTTATTTATACAGAAATCTTCTCTCAATTTCCCTCTTTTCTCAAGTGATACATGGATAAGGTAGTTAGACGGTTAAGACGGTTACTTTCATGTCCAAATGAAAGGAAGAGTTAGTTACTCCACTTGCCAGTATGGATTCCGGTATCGAGTCGGATTTTTTAATGAAGAATCTGCCCACTATCAAAACTTAAACCCGAATGCTGGAGTACTTCCCCCCGATATCAGCTTCAGCTGCTTCACTGCGGCATTTCTTCGAATACTTCTAACTTTTATACCTCTGATGTCTGTGACAAACCACCCCTGTTGAAAAGAACTTCGTCCTCGAAGTTGGGATATTGTCTGAGACTTGAATACTCCTGGGATATTGTCTGAGACTTGAATACTCCTCCCAAGTTGAATCTGATTCATCATAACCCCTCCACTTAACTAATACCTAAGACACAACTTTATTTCCCTTCTTAACCATACACTTTTGTAATATTTTCCCAGGTAACTTCTCCTGAACCCAAAAGGTTGGCAATGCATTTGTAGTGACGGCATTAAACCCATAGTAGCTTTTGAGAAGGGACACATGAAAGGTATTATGTATTTTACCACCTGGAGGTAATTGGAGTTGATAAACTACTTTGCCCACCGTTGCTATCACAGGGATATGGACCATAAATTTCATAGCTAGTTTATGAGGTGTAGATCCTCTTACTGAGATTTGTTTTTATGGATGAAGTTTCAAAAGAACCAAATCTCCAACTTCAAAGGTTCTTTCAGATCTTCTATCTTCTTCCTTGGGCTTTAACATAGTTGTTATTAAGCAACCTGATAGTGTGATCTCTGTCTAATAATGAATCCTCTACTCTTTTAACATCATTATCGATCTCTCTATCATTTTGAATAATAGAACCCAAATACCTAAACTGACTGCTCATTTGTATCTCTTACCCATCCAATTTTACAGCATTAGTATATGGTCCATCATTTACTAAATTTACACTCCATATACTCTGTTTTATACCCACTCAATCTAAAATCTCTAGATTCTAATGTGTGCCTCCATAACTCTAACTTGGCATTCACCCATTCTCTTGTCTCATCAATTAAGACAATATCATCAGCAAATAGCATACACCAAGATATCTCATTCTGAATAGCTCTAGTAAACTTATCCATCACTATAGAAAATAAGAACAAGCTCAATGCAGATCCTTAATGTAATCTAATTGTGATAGAAAAATTACTTGTTACACCACCACATGTTCTGATATTGGCCACTACTCCATCATGCATGTCCTTAATTATATCAATATATTTAATGGAAACTCTTTTCTTCATCAATATCTACCAAAATATCTCTCGTGGTACCTTGTTATAGACTTTCTCTAAATCAATAAATACCATATGCAAATCTCTATTTCTCTCTCGGAATCGCTCTATAAATTGACGAAATAAATGAATAGATTCCGCCCTAACATAAATCCAAACTGGTTCTATATTTTAACAGTTTGCCGCAATGTATATTCAATTACCCTTTCCCAAAGCTTCATAGTTTGACACATGAGTTTTATTTCCCGATAATTAGAACTCTAAATATTACCCTTCTTATACTTAACCAAATAATCAAATTCAGTCGATTTCCGAAGCCAAGGGTACTGAGATTCCTTTCTTAATCTTTGATCCAACAAGAATTTAAGGCTTCTTTGATAAGTCATTATTAGGAATCTTCTCCCAATCAAATACTGCCACCACTTCTTGATAGCCAATAATATTGCCATCATTTCCTTTTCATAAGGACAAAACTAAGCCTTTTAGTTTTTGATTGATATATGCAATGGGATATCCCTGTTGCATCAGAATTGCTCCCAATCCCAAGCCTTTCGTCTCTCCTTCTCAGAAGACCATCTACAGTTTTTGTCAGAAACCTGATCATCTCAATGACTGCAGAGCTACTAATGAACTATGTTGGCTTATGGATTGGCTACACGTATTATGGTAAGCTATCCAAAGAAGAAAATTACAGGAAAGTGTCTTGACCTACTTTTCCTCCACCAATAGAAGAATCTAGGAATCAAACAAGGTAGACCACCTCTAACTCAGAACAAGGTATTTCAGTAGCTTCAAAAGAACAAGGGAGTGAACTGTGGTCAGGACAGTTTTATAACCTTACTATGAAACAAGCTGAGAACTCCAGTTATGTGGTGACAAGTACAATTTTAGCACATGGCACACCAACTTTCACATTATTTGATTCGAGGCTTCGCAATGTTTTGTTTCGTCTGTATTTGTATCTCCACAATTCGGTGTGAACTTTGACATCTAGGTGAACCATTACCATGGGAAACATTACTAAAATATCCGGCAGACGCGTAACCAGTTATAGTGTAGAATAGAGTCCAATGCCAACTTCCTCATGACTGAATCTGGTGGATTGATGTCATACTTGGAATGGACTTGCATAGTACTTTCTATATCATGATTAATTGTCAAAGGAGGAGTCGTATTTCGAGTTCTCAATCACATGGAATTCGAATTCTTTGGTGGCAGCACCACACCAGAATCAGCAGCAAAATTTAGACCTCAATAGATAGGGGAAATCTTCATTATGGTGGACACAAGAGATGAAGCCATTCTAATGGTGACAAAGTATCTTGATATCTTTGCAGATGAGCTTATCAAACTACCACATGAAAGAGCAAAGTAATTTCTATTGGTCTCGTCTCCAATGCGGCGCCTATATCTAAAGCACCAATAATGAATGGGACCAGCAAAACTCGCTAAAGAGAAGCATCAATTGAAGGAGCTTGAAAATCAAGAATTCATCAGACCCGGCACGTCACCATAAGGAGCATCTATAATATTGATGGGGAAGAAAGAAGCAAGAGATTTTGCATCGACTACCAAGGACTTAACCAAGTTACAGTTAAGAACAAATATCCTTATCCTAGAGCTGATTATTTGTTCGACTAACTAGGAGCTAAATTTTCACTAAGTTGGATCTCAACTTAAAGTGTCAAGCAAGAGTCATGAAGGACGACATAACGATGATTGCTCTCCAAAATCAATATGGTCATTATAAATTTTTAGTAATGCCATTCAGAGTGAAGAATGCATTAACTATATTTAAAAATTTAATGAACCAAGTATTTGCTCCATACCTTAACAAGTTTACAGTAGTGTTCACCGACAATATTTTGGTGTACTCCAAGAACAAGAGCATACCGAGCATTTGAAGATTGTATAGGAGACCCTTCGAAAAAAGAAACTCTATGGAAAACTTAGCAAGTGTGAACTTTGGCTGACAATTTCTAGGATATAACCTCTTGGGAGAAGGTATCTCAGTCGACCCTCGGAAAATTAAAGTGAGGATTAAAGCTGCAAACTTTCTTGAATTGGCTAGTTACATAATTTGTACATGTGTTTAATGTTAAAATATGTGCAATTAGTATGATAAGATTAATTAAACGAAAACAATCTTTGTGTTCCTCTTTCTCGATGCTCATCTTCTATTTAGTTAAGGGTAAGTTTGAAGTGTTTCTTCTACTAACTGAGAAGACGATCTTAGAATATTTTCACACTCGTCTTTCTCGACAAATAAAGCTCCATGAAAAGGAGTTACAAGATCATGCTCAAAGATTAGTATTTTTGTAAAGATAAATGTTGTCCATAGGACATATTATGAAGTTCCTTAATAGGGTATTATGAATTTGGAAGCTTGCTTAGGCTCAGATATGCAATTGTACATGTATTGTAAACTTCCTCATGAATGGACTTCAATAGCTGTTCATTATGAACAAATAATCAGTTACCAGTGATCCATCACGCTCTAGCAATGTGATTCTGATTGTAATGCAAAAAGTTTGACATTCGTGACAGAAATCTATATATCGCACTATACATTACATTAACTAGTACAATATGCACTAGACCTCAATTACAGTTTATTGTGAACCTTGAGATAAGCTGAAACAGATCATCATACTGTAAATGTCAGAAAAGACCATGAGTTTACATTATTGGTTGTTGAATTGTCGACATGAAGATGAGACTGACTCCACAAGCTTGATTACACAAGCAGCTGGGCCACAATTCTTATTCAAACTATGAAGTATTTTATACTGGTGGAAAAATCTTCCTAGGGTCCAATGGTATTGGAGATTAAACTGAGAGTCGAAAATTGCAGCGAGGAATCTGTACTCCAGATCAATGTTTAAAATAACGATAACGGTAACGTAACGTTTTGCCTCTGTTGCATATAACGTAACGCATAATGTAGGTTACACAATTTTTTATTTATTTAATAAAAATAAATATAAACTATATAAATTAATTTTAATAAATTGAAATATAAATATAAAATATCTAAAAAAATAATATAAAATCATTTTATAATCATAATCTATTCTAATTTTAAATTTTACAAAAATTTTCATATTTATCTTCATAAATTATATTAAGTCTGCAATCATAATTCCAGTCACCATTTAAACAAGAAAAAAAAATATTCTAATTTTTCATTTTAGTTCTAGTTTTTATCATTGCTGCAATTTATATTTTGTAATATTCAATTTATCTTATTTATAATTATTGATTTCAGTTCAGTTAAAAATTCAATATAATCAACAAGTAAGATATTTCAGCAATCGGGGAGGAATTCCAAGCGAACAAGAAAAAAATCGCAAATTAACAAGTTAGCAATTTCACAAGCAATCAAACAAGTCAACAACTAATCAAGTAATAAAATTACAACAATTCGCTAATAATCAAAATAATAATCAACAACAATATAGAAATTACTAAAAGATAACTGTAAATAACGTAACATAACGTAATTTAACGTAACGTTATGTAATATAACGTAAAATAATATAAAAAAGCATATTGTTACGGTGCATTGAGTTATTTCTAGTTGTTACGTAGCGTCGAGGTTCCGTTAGGTTACGTAACGCAATATAACGGGTTTCATAACGTGTTATTTTCAACATTCTCCTGATGCATAGGCAGACGTGTAGCGGTTAATTAGAAGTTTGCTTCTGATAGGCATGCGTGGCTAACTTTCATCCAGTATTCTTACTTTAAAAGGTTCTTTGAAATTAACTCGTACATTAAGTATATCGTCTTATGGTTATATTTGCATCTATTCTCAATTGACCGAGTTCCTGAGGACTCCATTAAGAGAGTTAATTCACACTTGTTATTCTCATTCCCAAAAAGATTTTCAGGGTTTATTCTTGCAATAAGCCTATCATCAACCCTCTATGAAGACTGAATTTGCATTTATATATCTACTTACTGTATCAAATAGAAATGCTAGTGAGCTTTGTAATTAGAGACCTTTGGGAATAAGATCATTATTCTTCCATCTCGAAGTGAAGCGCATCGCTTGGGAATAAGAGGCAAAGAATTAGAGACTCAGTTCCATATCAGTAATGATGTATTGTAAAGAGGAATTACAATTTTTGGTGACAGCTCAGAATAAGGTTTGTTAAAGATATGTAAAGAGCCTGCACATCCTTAAGGTGGAATTTACCCATGAAGGAGAGCACAGGCAGTTAGACCTAACCATGAAGCATCTTTTGTATCCTTGAGTTACCTTCTCTCTCTACCTGACTTTGCATTTTATTGTGTAATTAATTGAAAATGTAACAGTTATCTGCAAAGCATAATACAGCATAATACTCTTTAAGTTCCTCTCCATAAACCACCCCCCCCCCCCCCAAAAAAAAACCACCAAAGCCACATTGAATAACCCCAACCTGGAACATGTGTCCACGTACACAGGGAAAAAGAAGAAAGAAAGAAAGAAAAACAACACAAACAGACCAAAAAAAAATCGAAACAGAACACCAATTTCTTAGTGAGGATATATACCTCTCTAGTCCAATGGACAGAAGAAACATAACAATGGAAATATGACAATTTTGTTCAGCATCCAATCCTATGAAAGGAAAAGTGGATTGCAACATTACCTCTTCAATGGTTCTGACAAAACTCCTGTATTTCTCAGGCACGATTACCCCAATAGTATCAATTCCACATTTTCTAATCAAAATTTCAAGGATGATTCCAACCTGCTAACAATGGAAATATGGTAAATTAAATGATCATACACATGGTATCTTTCAGAAAAAAAGAGAATTTCCAGGGAGAAAAAACAATAGGACAACTACATGGTTTATGACTGGTACATGCCTTTGATCTGAAATGATGTTTTGAGACAGACGACCAAGGCAATATTCCATTGAGGATATCAGGTAAGAATTTTATCAGGTCATTAGAACGCAAGGAGGATGCCAAAACTTTAATGAAGCCCAAAGCTGCCTGTTCAGTTTACATCAATGAGTAAAAGAAACAAACAATAACAGTAGAACAGAATAATAAGAAAGTCACCTTAATAACTTCAATATCTTTGTTTACAAGCAAAGTTAGTACAGATGGTATCAGATTTGGCACAGCTATACAAAATTTTGCATCATTGTGTATCAACAATGAAAGTGCAGAAATTGCTCCGCTCATTATGTGTGGTGATGAACTAGAAAGGTAACCCATTACCTGCGAATGAAAAGAAAAGAAAACCTACAATAAGAGAAGTACATATGCAGTTAACAATGTTATTTAACTAAGAAGGAACTTTGTGTCTTGCTCCCACTTAAAATGCCACCTCAACTAGTATATAGCAGTTATCATATTTTTATTTTTTTTTCAACATAGTATCATAGAAAAGCAGTTATTAAGTATTCGCATCAATGCAGTTTCATTTAGCAATTTAGAAAATCGATAGATAATAGAATAGCCTACATAATTGTGACCAGTGAGATACATTTTTAAGGCAGTATGCATATTAAATAGAAAATAAGATATAAATATTTCCACAATTGAGTTCAGGAAATAAATATAAAGAAAAATATTCTCCATGCATTAAAATGTTCAGATAAAAAAGAGTATGTTCACTAAAATTAATAAGAGCAAAATGAAAATTTTTCACTTGGGGACAAACATAACTCGGGAAGAATGGAAGATTACTAATGAAGAAGAGAATTCAAATAGATGTATGAAATGGGAGGAAATTAAGAAGGATATATGGTTTTATGAAACCAGATAAAAGTCATCCAGCAACGACAAGTCTCAGGGCAATGATAATCAAGTCTTAGATTGAAGATGACAGTAACCAATTGTCTATCAGCGATGAATGAGCTCAGCAGTATCATGTTAAGACTTTGTTTGGACTATTATGACATGTATATCTACGATCGAATATATGGAGCTTTAAAGGTGAAAGACAAGGTCAACACGACAAATCCTTTATCACAGGCAGTGAGAGGCGCCAAAAAAAGCATTATGAATATTAAAATAGTATGAATATTAAAATAGGAAGGAAAAATTGTACTATGAAGCAACTAATGATTTTCTTATATTACTAAAAACTTAAAAAAACAATCAAATTTATAAATTATAGAATGAAACAAGAAATAGAAGTACCTTAAAGATACCGCGTACAGATTACTAACCATATTCAATTAGAAGACTAGACGTTGGATGTTAGAAGTCTAGCTCGTAGGTTGAATCATCAAGCCCTATCACGGTGTACCAAGCAACTAAATCAAAAAAGGCAAAAATAGAATATGCAATGGAATTCAATCAATGACCATGAAGTTACCCAAGAAAGAAGAAGATTATAACATCCCGGATCGCCAAAACCCCTTCTCTGCCTATTTTCCCCCCTAGCTATCATAAATTTACCCCAAAGTGGCACACACTAGATACCAAACAAAGGAAGATTTGGAATACATCCTTCGAAATGATTACACAATTGAGTGCCTTAGGCACCTCGACTTCATGCCCTGCACTCGCTAGAGCCTCAGTTGAGTGCCTTATTGACAAGTGGTGCTGAGGAGCCAGACTCAAGAAAGGCCTTGCCAGGATGCGTGAGGGGCCAAAGCGAATCACCTTTAAATTATATTACAAGAATTTGATATTTACTTAACATCCCAATAAATCGTCACATATACGAATATCTGATGCAGAGTTTTCCGAACAATGTACACCTAATGCCCGATATTTAGAACACTGTTATTTGATTATCTCTTCATGTAAGCTAAAATGTTTACCACGTTTAGTTTGAAGCCTTCATTGAGACTACATAGTTTATTATACTTAGCTCTACATAAATGCATATAATATATCATTGGCCTAACCATAAATTAATGGCATCCTTCTGAAAATGTCTGTCTTCATTAATTTGAATATATCCCCTACTTTACTCATTATGTAAAAGAAACCAACTGAAAATATAATGCAACCAACATTAGACAACAATACCATGGCACTGCCATGGGAATCAATCTCTTGAACGTGGATCCAAGCAGGGATATAGTGGTTCTTACAAGAAAAATCTAATAACCAGTTGCTTTTTTCACCCCTGTGAATTGGCTAAAAAGCATGCAATTACGCTTGACAAAAAAAGATGCCTTAACGGGGCTAGAGGTACTCCCATGGATACTAGATAGTAAATAATGGGCTGGATTGGATCGTTACTTGAGTTTTCAACTCAAAACCTTTATCTTCCGTTTTTAGGGATCATTTTAAAAATTACAGAAAATATTGGGCAAAACATATTGATTTAACAAACTTCAATAGTCCTTATTAAATTTATGTCAGCAAAGAAGTTCTCTATGCATAAGATAGATAACCATTTACCAGAAGTAACTAGGTAGAACTATTATGTCTTCAGTAAGACTAGTTAAATGAAAGGAAAAAAAAAAAAAAAATCATGTGTTGCTGTAGGCTTAGTTATTTTTCTATATTGGTCATTTACGAAGCACACACACTTTATAGTGTTGAACACAGCAGACACTGACGCTTGCATGCGACTTTCCCACCAATCAAACCAACGAAAGCATAAAACAATGCAATAAACATGTAATGACTAATTTCCTTCAGCGAAAGGTAGTTTTAAATACAACAACAACTACTACTATCAAGTTCTTTATCCCAAGTACTTGTAGAAGGCTATACGAAAGAAAAGAGAATAATGCCGGATTAGTCACATTGATGATCATTCTCCACTTATTTCTACTAAACAATGTCTTCATTT
This sequence comes from Dracaena cambodiana, assembly GCA_036321105.1. NCBI lineage: Eukaryota > Viridiplantae > Streptophyta > Magnoliopsida > Asparagales > Asparagaceae > Dracaena > Dracaena cambodiana. The sequence continues at coordinate 19,770,039 of JAYEPQ010000018.1, forward strand.
AAACCTTTAACATCCATTCCTTTTCGCATCACCTCCATCCAAGTTTTCTTCGATCGTTCATTCACCATTTAACTTATCCTACGTTTATAAACTCCACTCATTTGTAGATCGTCATACATGACTAAACCATTATAGGTGATTTTCTCGCGTCTTTTTTTTATGATGGTACACATATCTTAGCAAGAACATCCTCATATCTCACTTTATCTCTATTAGTGTTACTACACATCTAACGAAACATGCACATCTCTGCTATAATTATTTTTTGTGAATGATGACTATTTAAAACCTAGCATTACATGCCATATACAAAATTAGCTTTATAGCAGTCATATAAAATTTTCCATTCATTATGAACGAAATGTTACGATTACATAAAACTCTTATTGCACTCATATACTTCAACCAGCTAGCTTGGATCTTGTGGCCAACACTATTATCAATCTCTCCATTGTTTTGAATAATAAAACTCAAGTACCTAAATTGATTGCTCATTTGTATCTCTCGTTTGTCTAGTGCCACAGTACTATAGTCTCAGGTCCTTCATTTACTAAATTTGAACTTCATGTATTATGTTTTCGACCTACCTAATTTAAAACCTCAAGATTCTAGTATTTATCTCCATAGCTCCATCTTGGTATTGACCCATGTTCATGTCTCGACTAGGACAATATCATCAAAAAATAGCATATATCAAAGTATCTTATTCTAAATAGCTTTTGTTATCGGGTGTCCCCGTATGAAACTAAACTAGTTCTCTGATATATTAACATTCTGTCTAAATTTATGTTTAATTATCACCTTCAAAGCTTCATAGTGTGACACATGAGTTTTATTCCATAGTATCTAGAACAACTCTAAAATCACTTTTGCTTATATAAAAAAGTACTAGAGTACTCTTCATTCAATTAGTATCTTCTTATTTTTCCAAATCTTTTTAAAAAGATCTATCAGCCACCTCAAACCCATCTCTCTTAGGTATCTCTGTGCCTCAATAGGAAACCCATGTGGACAACAGCTATGTAGAGTAATAAAGTATGTAACATCATATTAGTATTAAATGTCAATAAGAAAAAAATGATGAAAAAAGAGCTTAAACAAATCATTAAATAATAATAACATGAAAATGCATCAAGTAATGGTTTACATTAATAAGATGATAAATATGTTAAGGTCAAAAATCATGGGAGCTTTTTCTAGTCAAAACTGGTAGGTTATGTAGCACAATTTCCAAGGTCCATAGTACACGTTAATTAGTTGAGTCTATGTAAACTTGCTAGTCAAAATACTATGGATAAAGCTGAGGGAGGTATAAACCAACACTTATTGACGATGGAACTAATGCAACAAAGAAGAATACATCCAATATTCTTCTCCGCTAAAAGTCAAGAGAAGTTGGGAAAGATAAATTACTTGTTATAGGGAATTGCAAAAACCTCATAAGACAGATGACAACCAAGTGAAATGGTGTTTAAACAGAACTGAAAGATATTTATATGACTTGTTGCCCACATAAGTACACTGTCCAAGAAGAAATATGATAAGGATTATGTAATTATAAAACGTATCAAGCAAACTTATAATCTTGTGTGACCTGTCTGTCCATTACATAATCTTGTATGGAGATAGACTTGACCACTTCCAGAAGGATGTCAACACAAGAGCTTCCTATTAAAATTCAACAATAAGTCAATCACATGGAAGATCCACTCCAATTAAATTGATCCCCATCATATAAGGTGTACAAAAAAAAATCAAGTGATTTCACTAATTTTTGGCCATGCATCCACTAGGCATACAATAGACAAACGAAAATTAGCAATTTGCTTAGAGCCATGGTTTGGCACATGAATTCTCGCTCTGATCACTCGGTCATGATCAAATCTGAAGACTTTGAGAACATCCATATAACATTTTTTGATAGGTTGCAAACATACTTGCTATTTATGCCATCAATTTTGTACCCACTTGATGCATAGACAAAAAACTTGTAAGTACTTGAATTTTTTTGCTTTAGACGCTCTAAATAATGTAAATCAACTAGCAGGAAATGGACCCTCAACAAGGGTTTTCTATCAATATTAATTTTGATGTGAAGGATTTGCCTCCCGATCAATCCCAAAAGATTATTCTATCTAATATGTGTTATTATATTTTAAAATATAAGAAATGGCTACGAAAGGATAATTTCAAATTCCATGACCACAATGCATGTTGTAAAAATGTATCCAAAAAGTTGTTGATGCAGGAAGGAAGAGAATCAAGGATTCTGATGGGAAATTCAGTGGATTTCGGAAAGAACTCAATATAGGATGTGATAAAATAATAGAAAAGACAACTTCCGCACTTCACACCCGAGCGAACAACAAATCAAACGAGATTTCATAACATATCACATGCCCAAAAAAATTAAAGTTTCAAAGTTCATAATCAATCTCTCATTAAGAAGGAAAAACATTTACAAGCTAATATCTATTGTAGTTTGCACTGTAACAATTTATATTTCCTGTAAACCTGCTAGACATAATAAAAAGGCTTGAAATGTGTTGTTGACATCGGTAATGTCTAGGTCAATTGGAATCTAATAGTTTGCTAAGACGACAATATCATCACAGTTGGTTCTATTGAAGGATGCATATAAGTCTAAATAAGCGGCCTTCAACATTAGCAGACCACTAAGAAATTTTTCCTAGCAATAGCAAGGACTTAATAAGAACTTCTAGCACAAATCAATCAGGAACTGTGTTTGGCTCAAGCTAAGCAATCTGATCTTAGACCTATTGAAGGGAGGCTCGAGGTCAGGCTAAACTATAGTCTTTGGATCTAAATATGCCTTAAAACTCTAAACCTAATTCAACTTCTGGCTCAAAATTATCAAGAATTTTTGCATTCAACTTGAGCTACAATTTCAATTCTAAGAGTCAACTTCGTACAACTCTTACCACAATTATAAGTTCATCCATTTTAATAGCAAGACGACTATAACTGACTGGTATGTAGAGGAAGAATACTTAGACGACTTAGTTTACTCACGATTGGAAAAAGACAAGGCTCTAACAATATGAATCGGGTCCGATACAGCTTCCGAAACAAGTCTAAATAATTTTCATAGAGACCATACAGGTTGGATCTAAAGGGGAACACGTCGGTTTCAATGCTAGAGAAGAGAATCTAATAGCATATTTGATTGGATAAGTGATGGTGTAGGTATGAGTTGGCTCCATTAGTTGCCTTAGCCGACACCACGGATGGAGCCGATAAGATGGTGACAACTCAGATTTAGGCGATGACATCGGATAAACTCAAATCAGTATGGAATAGGGATGGTAATGGACTCGGGCCGACCCGAGACCCAATTGGGCCAACCCGAAAAGGTTGTGTTTGGACCTGTCCATTTTACTAATGGATCCATTTGGACTAAGTTTATTTGAGTTTTTGTCAAATCTATCGGCTCATCTCAGACACCTAGTTCCCAAATTTGCAGTCTCGCATCGCGTTCGTCCCTGCTCTTCCGAAAACTCGCTCTATTTCCAAACTCAAAAACCCTAGATTTGGCTCCTCTCTCCTCTCCATCCCCTTCACCCTCGCTCTATTCCCATTTCCCAAACTCTAGGGTTTTTGCTGAAAGATTGAAACCCTAGATTCAGCTCCAAGGTACGCCTCGTCTCCACTCGTTTTTTTTTTTTTTTTTTTTTTAAATGAAAATGTTAGATAGTTTTGGGTTCATCCATGAATGCCATTTAAGGGGATTATTTCCTTAGGTAGATTTTTGAGCCATTTTTTTTAATGGGCACACATAAAAATTGCAACTTTTGGCCTTCCTCTTAGATTGCAAGATGCTTCATATTTCTGTTTTTGTAGTGTTTGTTGAGGGTTTAAGACTATTGGATTGTCTTTCAGTGTTTGATCTTGAATCTTGATATGTTCATATGTTAAATTATCATCGAGCTGATTCTTGTCTGGGGACTTTGTTTCACTTTGATTATTGATCTTCAAACATCTTAACGGTTTGGACTCTTCAGTTCAACCTCTTAAACTAGCTCAATCTTGGCCAACCATCTTGACGCTGCAATGATTGAAGAAGAGAACTATACTGAGAAGGTTAAGCTAATTAGGATGTCTATCTATAGGGAAGATAATTTTTTGGACAATCAAGGGAATACAATAGATATCAGTTGATCATTTATCAAACTTTGTAACTTCATTACTCTTTGATTCAGTTTGAAACTTAATTTCTAGCATTGCCAATTGGAGATGATCTGTGAGGACAAAAGAAATCATTTGAACACTTCTGTTATGCAACTCACATTATTATTTCTGTAAAAGATAGATAATCTCGATATTAGAACTTGTATAGAGAATACCATCTCTTAGTATATTTCTAATTTCCAGACATCATATGGTTGCAACTCAAGCCTATGTAATCTGCTGCACTACCTCATTTGAAAGCCAAATATGTGATGTGTTACGGATAGACCTGTAATGCATAAAATGGGTCTCGATGCTTGCTTCTAAATATTCTAATTTTTCGATTAGAGAGATTGCTACCTATTTTTCTTTACATAGATAATTATTTTTGCGGATGCTTTTCTCATTCCTAACTCAAAAGAATTTGATGTACATTCATGATTTTGCTAGGAATCTTATACTATGGCAAGGACAAACTCTCGAACACCTTCTAATTCAACGAATCCTTCTATTCAAGCTTTAACAAAGATAATTTCTTCTTTCTTTGATTTCCACATGAATTGTTTATTGTTTTCTGAGTTGCTATAGCGAATGATATATTTATACAAAAATATGCATTTATATGATCGTCTTACTACAGATATATGAAGATACTGAAAGTAAAAGTATTAAAAAATCTTTATATATGAAAAATAGAAGGTAGAGTCATTTTATGATTGAAACACAAGTTGATGGTACATTCAACACAATATGTAATTATTGTGGAAAACCCTTGGTTTGCAAGAAAAATTTAGAAACAACCCATTTAAATCGTCATATCAAATTTACTTACAAAAAAATCCTCATAAAGACATGGAGCATATGATTCTTGGCAAATCTCCTAGATCTGATGGTGTAGTTTTTACTTTTGATCCAGAAGTAATTAGAAAGTGCTTAGCAAAGTTAGTAATTTGTGCAGAACTTCCACTTAAAATTGTTGAACATCCAGTATTCATTAAATTTGTGAAGAGCTTACAGCCTTTATTTACAATGGTCGGTCATCATCCTATTAGAAATAACTACATAGCTTTATATCAAGAAGAGAAAATAAAGCTTCAAGAAAAAATGAAGAATTTAAATTGTCGTGTTAGTTTTACTTCAGATTTATGGATTTCTAATCAAAAGTTTGGATACTTAGTGTTGACTGCTCACTATATTGATGATGATTTTGTTTTGAACAAGTTGATTTTGAACTTTAAGAAGTTCCATATCCTCACACTAGTTATGCTTTCAATGATATACTTGAAAGTTGCCTTACTGAATGGAATTTGGATGAAAAAATATTTGCACTTACACTTGATAATTCTACCGCAAATGATGCTTTGGTAAGATACTTCAAAAAACATTTTGGTGAAAAGTTACTGATTAATAGTGAACACATTCACATGACATGTTGTGCACGTATTTTAAATATAATAGTGCAAGATAGAATAAAGGTGATGAATGATTCTATTAAACAAATTAGAAATCTTATTACGTATGTGGTTAGTAGTCCATCTAGAATGCAAACTTTTAATGGAATTGCACAATTATTCAAATTACCTACTAGAAAAGGTTAGCTTTTAGATGTGCCTATAAGATAGAATTCTACTTATTAAATACTTGCAATGCTTTGTCATATAAGGACGCCTTTATAAGATATGCACAATTGCATTATGATGTTGCTCCATCTCTTGATGATTGGAGAAAAGCTGAATTGGTAACTAATTTCCTACATACTTTTGTTGACACAACTCAAGTATTTTCTGGTGGAAAGCATACTACATCTAACTTGTACTTCAGAGAAGTTTGGACCATTCGGCATGTTACAAGAAGTATCTACTGATAATATTGTTAAATTTTTGGCATTGGAAATGCAAAAAAAAAAAAAAATTTAATAAGTACTGGGAAGAACTAAACATAATATTGTCAATTACATCAGTTTTGGATTCTAAATCAAAATTGGCATACATTGAATATATTTATGCATTATCGCTTGGGGAAATGAAGAGCAAAATGAAATATGAAGAAAATACCACTATTCTTAAGAAAATTTATGGTGAATATGAAAGCATTGTCAAACAAAAAAAACCATGGTGACGAATGAATCAAATCAGTTAATAAGTGGTGACTCAAGTACTCCTTTAACTTCTTTGGGGAAACGAAAGGTAGATTCAGATTTTGCAAACTTTTAGGCTCAAAGTTCAATGAAAAGAGCTAAGAAAAATAAAGTTGACAGTTATTTAAAATATGTACTTCCTCCAATGTCTGATGTAGATTTTAGTGTTTTGGAGTGGTAGAAGAAGAATGCTATAATTTATCCCGTGCTCTCAAAAATATCTCGAAATATTTTAGCTAGATCAGTCACTACCGTTTCATCATAATCGGCTTTCAGTACTAGTGGCAAAATTGTGAATCAGCATCGAAGTCGATTGAGTCCCTCAACCATAGAGGCTTTAATATGCACACAAGATTGACTTCGAAAGGATTATTATATAGATATACTTATATTGAATTTATATTTGGCATTATCTAGTCTTTTATATATTTATCGAATCACTACTTTGTTGCTTAATTTTATGCCATGCAGATGAATATGTAGATTCTTCAAGTTCATTCAGTTTAATGAATGATGAAGAGTTAATTGTAGAATGGGTAAGAGAATAAAGGTCGAAAATGGTATGTAACGTCAAATTCTAAATACAAAATTATTTTAATTCTAAAAACTTAACCTTGTTTCCTTTTTTAAGAAATGTTTATCATTTAACTGGATGAGTAGCAGGATAGAGAACTGAGAACTTCGAGTTACTGGCTGATCAATTTCTTTTTCCCCCACCTCAGTTGGAGCTTCTATCCTACTTCATCATTGAGCTTTCTCTTGTTGAGTACCAAATGTTCAAGTTCCAACCTCGCTACTGGCTGCTGCAGCTATTTACACTGCTCAGTGTAGTCTCAAAGGCTTCAAGTATTGGACGAAGACCAGTGAGCTATGCACTACATATACTGAGGACCAGCTTCTGTAAGTTTTTTTTCTTTACCTTGTTTGATTTATTATTTTCATCTTGTGGCTGAGAGAAATTCATTGCGTGTCAACATTATATTGCAGGGAGTGTTCAAGGATGATGGTAGATTTTCATCAAAAGTCTGGAGTTGGGAAGCTCACTGGAGTTTACAGGAAATACAGTACTTTCAAATTTGATGTGCAGCAAAATCTGAACTAGCCCTTTTCTTGCTGGACACAAGACTCTAGTAGAGAGGCCTCGGCTAACCCGATACATGTCTTGACATAGATTTTTAAGGGATTGATAGCAAAATAAAAGAAGGGTAGATATATTCGGGTAATGCATCGACTGTGAGTGGTGCAACAGAAGTTGCAAAAAGAAATAATGCAACCGAAGTTGCATGAACCATTTGTATTTTGTGTTGTCAAAAGAAAATCAGTCTCTTCTTGCTAATGAGCATATATTATTCTTATATTATTCAGGAATTCTTATATTATTCTACAGTGGGGCATGTTGAAACTTTGAACATGGTTTCTTTTATGGTCATAGCATCATTTTTTTTTTTTGAATTTTCATATGGGAAAATCCAAAAAGCCTACGGGCTGTCCGAAGTCCATTGGGCCTAGTTGGAATTTTTTTTTTTTTTTTTTTTTAATAATGACCCATTTGGGCTTTGGATCAGTCCAAAGTCCAAAATTTTAGTTTGGACACAGAAGGGATTCGGCCCAACCCGATCCGGCCCTGCCCGTTCATATGGAAGGACCAATGTCGACTCGGAGATAACCTGCAACGTGTAATCAACACCTAGATCAATATCAAATCTTGACACAAGCTCATGATGGTTCAGCAGGAACCAACGACTCAAGATCAGGCTTAAATATGTAGGCGACAATGATGGAGCCCTCCTTCGCTGCATCAACATTTGAAGAACGACGATTTGGCGAAAAAGACTGATGGACAATTATAAGGGAGGAAGTAACTACTCTTACGGATGTCTGGCTGCAATGCAGCTACTGCTAGGATTAGGTTTAGGTTCTCTTTCGATTTTGTCCTCATTTTAATTATTTTTCTATTTTTCCTCTTTTTTTCCATTTTCATTCTTTTTTAAAATAAGAAAATTCAAAGTAGGAAGAAGATGGTGAAGATCTAGGATTAGGGTATAACGAAGAAGAGGGAGAATAGGGATCAAACTTCGGCATGATATGAAGCACAATGAAAACAATTTAGAATTTGTGCTGGAAATTTTGGATGTAGGACTGAACTCATTCTAGAGTTCGACAAAATAATAGTAAAAACAATTTTCGGGCATCACATTCATGTGCATCACACACCATATGAATTGCTCACAACAAAATTTCACAACAAATCACATGCGAAAAAACTAGGGTTTCAATTTTCATAATCAATTTCTTACTATAAGTAAAAACAAGACTAATATTTATAGAAAATTATCTATATGCACAACACGAACAAATAAAATAATATCGTAAACAAACTTAAACTAGCCTAGTCTAAAGCAAAATAAATAGTCCCAAATTGGACATGGACTCAATTTTTGCATCTCAACATACCTGGATCCCATCGGTTTGGCAAACTACTGTCACGAGCACCATGTATTTACTTACATGTTATGTCTAATCAATGAAAAGCTAATTTTGAAATTCTAAAGTGCAGCTACTAAATGTAAATACTGTTGGAACAATACTGAATAGGATTCATAAACGGAGTTATTAATTTTTTTACTATTCCATTAAAGAGACACTTAGGGATATGAAGAATAAATGGCAACAATGTTTAAAAAAAAATAATCATGGATTAAAATTGATATACTAATTTACAGCATAATCACATATGCTGGCAACCATTAGATACACTGTCAAACTTTTGTGGAATGTCCAATATAGAATGAAATTAGGCATTTATATCTGATTAGCAAATTAAATTTAGGCAGATTACTTGGATGGATTTTATTTTGAACAAATTTTGCATCCACTCCTATACTAATCCCCATTTTTACTGGCCATATAGCCGGATGCGGATGGGGTTCAAACCTCTGACATCTTGCACACTTGCTAAGAGCTTTTACCACTACGTTGCAGTGGCACCTATTACTTAGATATTTATACAAAATTTAAAACTGTAATGGTTGCAGTGGCAACAGTACATATAGCATAACTGGACAGTGAAAAAGTAAGCAAAATGATTAAAAAAATTGAGACGTAGTAGGGTTCATATAAAAAAATAACAGTTTTGGAATCGTTAACACACTATTAATTGAGCTACTCTGCAATGTTACTTTTTCGACAAAAGAAAGACATTAAATGGCTGGGTTTATCTACGTTTGCAGGCTTTCTTAAAGAAAAGAAGTTTAAAAAAAAGATACTACCAAGAATTACCCATTTTAAAAATTTTAAATGAAGAATGGAAAATATAGAAGTTGAACCAACAATAACAAAGAAATTTTCGAAGGCAACTTTAAGTGACCGTCGAATTATCGATCTCTGTAACTAACTAGAAAAGGTTGATACACATAAATAGGATAGAAAGATCTCAAAGTTGGTAGGGCACAAAAAATACATTTAAGCACTATCATGTAGATTAAAACCGAATTCTGATGAAGAAACCATTTACAACAATAATTAAGTAATTTTGTGCTGCTAAATATACCATATTAAGCAGTCTTTGGAGACCCGATTCCTCATCTGTAGATTGGGTTTCCTTCAAGGTGTAACTTATATTTAGCAGTATATTATATGCCAACTTTCTAGATTCCTTTTTTGTCTGCAAAACACATAAAAGCAACACAGTTACTGCATGAAAGGAATCGAAGACAACATAAGCAAAATAGGGTGAATATCTCAATAATGATAATATTAATTATTCATTGTACACAAGAAATCAAACTTGTTATTGATCAAGCAAAAGAAAAAAGCAATGTAGCCAAACATGTCTTTGAACGGTTAATGTTTAATCTCAACTTAAGCAACCACAAGTTCATCAATATAATAGGATTTTGTACAAAATGAAAGTGAGTAGGAAATTCAAACATTAATGTCCTGGTCAAAAGGAGTGTCCTGGTACCTGGTCAAAAGGAGTGTCCTGGTAAATCTAGCACACCCTAACTCGAAAATAAGGAAATGGCAGGCAATTACTACCGCACTGTTATTATTGTAGCAACAACAGAAACAGCTACTGCTTTATGGCAAAACACTTGGCAATTACAACCCAATGTTTCTTTATAATTGTTATATAACACAATAGGGAGGGTGTTTTCTGCCAAGTGACACTTACATATTTTTTTGGGGGATTTTTTCCGAGAATTTAAGTCCTTAAACTTCTCTCATCGTGTCACCAGCATGCCCAGGATGCCTTTTATAAGAAAATGTTTACTCTTAGGGTGCTAACTCATAATCCAAGAATTTCCATTGAAAAATGATACTATGTGAATTGTTAAATGAGGTGCAGTTCAAATAGGCATCCACGATAAATTTATTTCAAATCAACTGGAGTTAGAATTCATAACTAATTAAATTAATTGCTAAATAGGACTGATTAACTGAATCCAAATTCATAACTTAAATCATTGATAAATAGATTGATTGAGTAGTTCTGTAGAAATTCGTTTACGAATCAAGTTTGCATATGAATGATGAATTAAATCTAAAATTTTTCCATAAAAAAAAGTTAGAATTCAATTCAAAATGAAATTCAAGAGAGAACACCAAATTAAACAGCAAGTCTTCTTTTTACTAAATTTTTTGGAAATTGAACGGAAACAAATATCACATCTAGTCAACCAATATATTTTTTTTATTTAAGTTTTATTTTGCTCCACCTCACTAAAGATGAACAAAAATAAACTCTACATATGAAGAAAATAGTGTAGAGGAGATCTTTTTAAGACTATTTTGCATCTATCGTCTACTATTTTTAATCAAATCTATCTCCTTATTGGCATCAAAGAAAATATTTTAACAGGCAATATTTTATTGAAAAAGCAAGTCATGTGCATTCTTTAATTTAATTTATATGATAGTTTAATAATAAGGAAAATTTCAAGGAAGGCAAATTAATTTTTTCCATTACATGAGTAATAAAAACTTAAACCAATACAAAGATCACAAGAAGCAAACCAAGTAAATCTAATATATATATATATATATATATATATATATATATATATATATATATATATATATATATATATATATATATATCATTCTTTCTTAAATCTCACGAGAGTTAACCAAATCAATTAATTAAAACATTACTAATTGTTTCACGTATTCTATGAACAATTTAATAACACCATTTACACTTAAACCATGCACCGACAGATTAATTTCAGTAGGTTGTTATACATAGAGATTAATAACTTTGAGAAAGTATCTTCATTATTTGACATGTACCTGTCAAAAAACCCACAGTACCAAGAGTTTAACTTTAGAAGGCACACAAGCCCGTGGCCAGGCTATATTCAAAATACACCTCCATCTAATGGCTAATTAACTGTTGGAATTTGACATAGAACCAAGTCTCTATCTTTGTTATGGCCTGACCCTACATCAATGTAAATGTACTAAGGTAAAAGCTATGCTGCCAAAAAGTGAGAGAAAGAAGAAAAGCAACTGATATCAGCACCCCCCAGGAGCAACAACTAGACTGACTGTGTACATAACACGGTATATAAACCATATGTAATGCTTAATGACAAAACTTCAATATTCTCACTGAAGCAAAATATAGAGTGAAGTTATCTGAGCATAAGTAGTAAGTATTTCATGTCTAAAATAAATATTGAGGTCACAATTGATTCAGTGACTAACAAAATTAATTCAAATGGGTATTAAACACTTGGAACAAATCACATTGCTCTGTCCAACAACAGTAGCAAAGCCTTTGTCCCCAAAATTTTTGGGATCAGCAAAATGAATCCTTTGCCTCTACTAGATTAAGAACTAGCATATCTGTCTTAATTGCTTCCACCAAGATCTGTTATTAAAAGATAAATAAGTGAATATCTAGTCCTCACTAAGCTATGCATTCTTAGAAGGAGCAACCTCTAACTTCTTGCATATTCACTTATTTCTTTATCACTGTGTATTTTCACAAATCCATCTGAGCACCACCATTTCCTCTACACTAAAGTTTTGGGCAGGCTGCTGGATAATTGCATAACATTCTGATTAAGGAACTGCCAGTCTTGTAGCTGTCCTATGGATTTGTTATTTCAGTTTCAAGGGTATTCTACAATAATGTAACTCCAGAAGCACTTATTCACTTTAAGCAGCTTGTTTTGAATCTCTGAAACTATACCGTCCTGAGTTTCACCATCTAACAGTAGAAGCCTGGAAAACACAATTCATGCCTTCTCCCATTTCACAGTACGTATGCAAGTCAGTGACTGAGTTATAAAGGAACATAATGAACCAACAACCTAGCAAGCAAGCTGATATGTCCAGAACTATAATATTAAACACCATTGCTGTAGTGGTCATAAATAATTAACTGTAATATAATACAGATAATCAACAGAACAATTTAATAGTAAAGGAAAAGTCTAAAATTTTCCAATATAGAATAATGGTACAAGTATTTCAAGATAATTCAAAACATAAATCTAAAATTCTTATAACAAGTAGATTAATGTCACTAAGTCCCAAGTAAATTCACAATGAAGACAACATATAGTCAAGTCAAATATTCCCAACGGCCCAGAATTATTGCCAATAATATAAACCAACAGTGTGAGCACCCCACCCCCCCCCCCCCCCCCCCCCCCCAAAAAAAACCCACCAAAACAATAAGGATGATATTCAAAGTTATTCTAACTACTAAGAATAAAACATGTATCACACCACAAAGTTTAGAGAAAGGGTAATTGAACACAAGTTAAGGTAGATTATTTAAGAATCAAGAGAGAATTAGTCTAGGTTCCCGTCAAGGCAACGGACAATGGAGACTATTCACTTGCTTTGTCAACATATTGAGTAATTTTGATAGAGAAGTAGGGATTTGCATATGGCCTACTGATTTAGAAAAGCTTATATTAAGATACTGAAAGAAGTGTTATTATCGACATCAATAAAGAAGTGAGTCCCCATCAATTATACTGATATAATTAAGAGCGTATGATGATGGTATGATAATGGAATAGTAGCAAATGTCTAAACTTGTAGGGACTAGCACATAATTTTTTTAACACAATTGAATTGCATCAAAGATCTTCATTGAGTGCATTCTTATTTGTCGTAATGATGGATGAGATTACTAGAATATTCCGAATAAGATATCATAGTGTATGCTATTTACTGATGATATTGCCTCAGTCGATAAAACTAAAGTAGGGGTAAATAACAAGTTGGAGTTATGGAGACAAACTTTAGAATATCAAAGTTCAAATTAAGTAGGACCAAAACAATATATATGAAGTGCAAATTTAGTAAACGGAACCTAGACTAGTATTGTGATATTGGACCGGCGAGCAATTAGTTTAAGCACTTGGATTCTATCATTTAAAAGATAGGCAGAAATAACCATAAGTTCCAAGTTGGTTGCTTGAAATGGAGGAGCAAAACAAAAGTTTTATGTGACAGTAATATTTCGTTAAGGCTGAAAGATAGATTTTATAAAATTGCAATTAAACTAGCTTTGTTTTATGGCAAAGACATCATTCATAGAAGAGGAGTATAATAGAGATGCACATGTTTCGTTGGATATGTGATTACACTAAAAAAGATAAAAGGGAAAAATGAAGATCTTCTTACGGAAGTAAGCATAGTCCCTTATAAGAGAAGATGTGAAAAATCTGCTAACGTTTGGTTTGGTCATATGAGATGTAGATATATGGATGCACCATTTCGATAGTGGAGCATATCAATGTAGGACAAGTTAAAAGCGACAACCGAAGAAAACATGGATAGAGATAATACAAAAAGATATGGATGTTAAAGACCTAAATGAAAATATAATGCTCAATAGGAATGGGTTGAACTAAAGGGAGTGAAAAATCACCCAGTTCATGGTGTGCTGAGAGTTAGTGGAAGATGTCGGCCCTTGGAGAACTCAAAACCACTAACTATACATGCCTAGCACCGGTTGAGAAGGATCTATGTCATGTAGCTATCCAAGTACGTGGGATAAAAGGCTTAGTAGATTTTTTTTTGTTGAACTATGAGTTGTTCTCAGAATGGCATGAGCATGACGAGCTTGTAGTGTTCACTTATTTGCTAGCATCGTCTCATTGAAAGGATCCACATAAAGGCAGTATGAAAATCTAAAAGGCTTAGTTGATTTATTTTGTTGAACTATGAGTTGTTCTAAGAATGGAATGGGCATGACGAGCTTGTAGTGTCCACTTATTTGCCAGCATCGTCTCATTAAAAGCACAGCCCTTGTCACTGATTAAATTGGTTACTTGCTTCCAGAGTACGTAAAAGCTTTATTTGCAAGTTTACTTTTTAACAACATGGAATTCCATAATTATAAATCGATAAAAATTCAATTAAAATTGAAATTGTCTGTAAGCAGTAGAAATTCAAAGTTTGAAAGAGGGTAGATTTAGATCTTCATGGATATGCTTCCGACATAAAATTGTCAACACATGGACCAGAATTGACCGTGTATTCATAGACAATCAATCTGCCAAATTGCACATGAAGATAGGATACAAGTCAAAGTGCCTGCCAACTTGCAGGCATAAAAATAGTAAACCAAATTTTTATAATACAATTGAAGAAATAGATGCACACATATGCACACACATGCATATATATATATATATATATATATATATATATATATATATATATATATATGCATGAATGAATGTGCATGCATAAAAATAATATGAAAAAGATAATGATACTTGATAAACATCACTCATGGCAGAGGTTACCTTTAATGTGACAATTATCTCATTCAGAATGAGAAATGCCTTAATATTCACATCCTCATCATTTCTCTACAAAAGAAACGAAAAAGAAGGTTAGAAAAACATAGTTGTCACAATCAAAACATCATCAAAGAAATTGAATTCTGGAGGTGATTATAGCTGCTACAAAGAAAAAATGATAATAAAATGCCCATTTATGTACATGAATGACAGTAAGACCTATAGGCACTATTTTGACACAAAAGTGGAGTTTATACAAAGAGGATTTTAATGTTTTGTTACTATCTTATTTATTTCCCTTCCTTATTTAAGTAGCCTTCCACCAAGTCCAATTGACCATTGTTCGCTAACTCCCCTTACAATTTTTAGGTAGGGGTTATTCTAATATATATACCCTTCAAATCTTTAATATTTAGAAATTTAACCCCCAAAATATTATATTAGCTAATTATCCTTCAAAGCTTCGAAAGCCAAAAAAAATACCCTCCACATTATTAAACTGATAGAAGGAGCATGAATCCCCATTGTACCCCCATTTTATCTCCTCTTCTCTTCACAAAGCCTCTATCTCTGTCCTCTCTCTCACCCTCTCCATTTATTTGAAAACTTTTCAACTGTCGCTGCCCCCCCCCCCCGCCAAAAAAAAAAAAATAACCTTTTTATTTCTCACCAACTCCGACCTCGTCATCACCCTCTTCAATGTCTATGACCACTTGGATCCCACAAGCATAAGAATTTAGAGAATTAGGTATGTGGATTTAGAAATCTAGCAGTTCATCTCGCCTTGTTTTATGAAGTTAATGGGAGATCCAGGGCTTGTAGGTTTAGAGGATAGAAGGAATTGGTTGTTGAAGTTGCAAGGACAGAGGAGATAGAGTTGGGGGGGGGGGGGGAGGGGGGGGGGGGGGGGGAGGAGGGAGAGACAGGTAGCAGATTTCGCAAATCAAGAAGTTCGCCAAGGAAGTTGCTTCTTTCATTTGGAGTTTTCTTGTTCTCGTACTATTACCTGTTTTTGATGTGTTCTTCTTCTAGTCCTTTTCATGTAAACCTTTTAAGTGATATGAACTTGATCTATTGGGATTCGTTGAAATCCTACGTTAGATTATCTGATTTGAACTTGGATATTGGAGAGGGAATGTGTGATTTGGTTGCTTCAGATATG
Organism: Dracaena cambodiana; assembly: GCA_036321105.1. Classification (NCBI taxonomy): domain Eukaryota; kingdom Viridiplantae; phylum Streptophyta; class Magnoliopsida; order Asparagales; family Asparagaceae; genus Dracaena; species Dracaena cambodiana. The sequence goes on from JAYEPQ010000018.1 coordinate 19,786,303, forward strand.
GAGCAGCTCCGGGATCAAGGAATGAATTTTTTATCAATGTAAGTTAGATTGAGTACTCGATTTAAATGAGAGGGAAGAAAAGATGTAGTTGAAGTTGTAGTGGAGAAAGACGAAATATTTATGGATGAGACAAATTTAGGTGAGGTCGATAGGGTGCTGGCATATGAGGAGTCAATTGATGAGATTCAAATTGCAGCAAAAAATGACGAAATTATTTTGAATGAGGCTAATTGTGTGGTGTTAAAGGTTGAGGAGAGTAGAATAGCTTGTTAGTGTTTTAGTCTCTCGAATAGGAAGGAGGAGTTGATTAGAGAGAGATTGTGGGAGATATGAGTAATAAAAATGGGATCACTGGTCTGATGATGATGAAGGGGAGGAATAAGGGGAAAAGAAAGTGAGGCTGGAAACATTTTTGGGCAAAATTGTCATTTTCAAAAGTTGACAGTATTTTGGAATTTAAATGAATATTTTTAGAGCATCAAGGGAATATTCCCTGCTATAATGACTGACTAACATCATAGCGGTATTTTCCGACTTTCCAAGGTTTAGAGGGCCAATTAGCTAATATGAAATTTTTTAGAGTAGTTTTCTAAGTTCAAGATTAGAAAGGCACATATATGAATAACTCGTTTATGAATAACAACAAAACATCTTATGGTTAATATTAATAATATAATAAATCCAAGATGCAGGTACCTTGGATATGGTAACAAGAAAATAATTTATATCTAAAGTATTGTCCATGTGATGATTACAATACATATAAAGTGTAACCAATGTTTTAAATATTGGCACAATATCGACATTGCAGTCGATAGTGCATTTTTTAATACAAAATGCAACAATATATGAAGTATCAAAATGTTTATCATTTTCAGAAATATTGCACCCCAATATCAGGTCCAAGACGATATTGCGGCTGATATATCGGATCCTAAATTGCAACCAATTTTTTTATTCAATTTTTGCTTCTTTAGATTTAAAACTTGCATAGAATTCCTTTTTTTGCTTCAATTTTGACTTTTTCACTGTTTTTTTACTTCAGTTTTGATTTTTTTTCCTCCGTTTTTGTTTCAATTTTGATTTTTTTTCTCACAACTTTTTTTCCTCACTATTTTTTTGTTTCAGTTTGATTTTTTACTCACTGTTTTTATAATCTATACACTGCATGTCATATATAGAGATAAGAATAGATGAAACCTTTTTCTCATTGTTTCACTTCAATTTAGATTTTTTGCTATAGTTTTTGCTCGGCAATTGTTTTAATTTTCTATTGGAAGGAAAACTATCAACCATGTAATTACAAATCCCTTTGTCTAGTGTTCATTTTATATTATCGTAGATATATAATATAAACCTTAATTTTATATTGGAAAGGAAACTAAAGATGCTTTATATAGCTTTTTATAATGTATACATGAATTACCTTATTCATATTTATTTTATATGATATACGCATGTATATTTACATTCTGATACGTAAAAAATATCCACGATATTTCCCCGATAATGATAACTGCTATAATTTTTTTCAATCTGATATATATCCGCAATAGCCTATATTTAAAACTTTGGGTGTAAATAAGTCATACCTACCCATTAAATTACACATTTGACTATTTGTATAAACGATCCAAACTGTCAATTATTATCTACATACCAACAAACTCCTAGGGTTCAAAAATCATACGGTTCAGGGTTTTCCGTCCAACAAATCAAGTTAGCCAAAATATAATTTTAAGTGTTACAAACCCTCCATTTTAAATGCTCATATATGCAACCAAATGATTTTTGAACTATAGTAGTTCGATGATATGAAAATCATATTGAAATCATATTGAATGGTTCAGACGTTCATAAAATTGGCCAAATATGAAATTTAATGTGCAGATCTAAGTTAATTACACCACATGTGTATTGTAAGCATGTGCCCATCCGATTAGTTATTTAGTATCCTAGTCAAACTCTCTCTCTCTCTCTCTCTCACAATAGACAATCCCAACCGTACATTATGTTCTTCAAGTTTTGCATTGATAGTATAGAAGAAATCATTCCCTTAAATATATTTTTCTATGGGTGTTCACCGACAGTAAAAACCCCAATTGTGTAAGCCCAACATGCGGTCCAGTTTGAAGGGAGGAGCGCTTAAAAACCCATTAGCAACTCAAGAGGGGTCGATAGTGCGCATTTAGTGCAGGCGCTAATAGCTAAATACCTCCTCACACCTATGATACCTGAGAGGCAAGGGGGACGAATGAGGGCAAAATATCTCCTTAGTGTGATAGGTGTCCTAAAGGAGGTTGGAGGCATGTATACGGCATGCAACTCATCCAATGAGAGAGCAATGATGGGACTTGAGGCTACAAAGACACCTAACCATGCAACAAATTAGATGACCACAAAGCTCCAAAGGAAGCTTCTATCACACCTCTTGCATGTGCCCAAATCATAAAATGATCACAACTATTGAAAACTGTTGCATTATAACTCCGGGATAAACTCAAATCTCCTATCTTGCTCACCAAGGTAGAGACATACAACCAAAGTAACTGTTCTATGACTGAACTAAGATCTAACTAAGGATAGAAAACCCCTCGTAAGACAGTCCTACTGTTTGATCTCAACCATCCAGCCACATAGAGTTAAGATATAAATACCCGTAAGTACTCCACAAACACAAAATAACACCAAATAATTAGGTAGGGAGAAACCCTATCCCGCTACCTCCATTTGTATTCAGATATCTAACTTGAGCATGAAGGGATGATAGCAAACCATCACCCCCGATGATCTCCTAATTTGCTTTTGTAGGTCTTCAACCATCAAGTACCTACCTATGAGTTCATGCGCTATAAAACATCAAGGGCAAGCTCCAACCCAAACTAGTGGGTTGATCTAGCATCAACTGGAGCCATTTATGGATCTTGCTAAGAAGTAGAATTTTGACACTACAACCTGATCATATTCTCAAAACAACATGAATAAAAAAAAAAAAAAAAAAAAAAAAAAAACCATAAAAGGGGATCAACTAGTCTGTTTTTACTGGGCAAACTTTGCAAAAGGGCATAAAGCTCTAAGCAAAACCAATGCAAAGGCCAACACAAAATTATCCTCAACAACGATAGAGATCCTAATGTGAAAGAGGAGATGGACAAGATGCGACAAATGATCAATAATTTGACTACAACTATAAAAGATTGGGTGGAGTACCAAGATCCCCTTAAGAATAAAAAACCGTGCAATTCCAAGTCAACTCCAGCCCTACGAAAGGTTTCAATAACAAACAAGCCAATGGTAAGGTGAAGACTGCTAACTAGTGTGAGCGAAGTCTCTCATGTTCCTCCATTGACTGATCACCTTCTCCCATGAGGGAAGATGATCTTTGCGAGAAACTTGACAAGATTGAGAAAGCTCCAAGTAAGATGGCTGAAAGAAAATGCTATCGAGACAATAAGATGAAGATCCATGAGGAGCCCTTTTCACGAAATCATGGAGTGTTTGCCTACTAAAGACAAAATCCCGCAAAACAAGTACAATGTGTAAGGTGATATGTTAGACCACCATCAGGCCTTTAAACTTCATGTGTCACAGCATAACGTGAGAGATACATCCCGTGTAGGGACTTTGGTATACCCTCGCATCATCTACAATGATCAGGTTATAGGAACTACCGAGATGGTCAATCACCTTCTTAAGCTTCCAAAAAAAAAAAAAAACAGTCATCCAACTTTGAAGCGCGTGACAAGCAGAGAATGGTTAGTTTGAGCAATAACCCAAACAGATTCCACAAGAAGGTTCAAGACATCATCAACTTGGAGGACATTGAAATTCTGATCACTACCATATTATTGTGGGCTTCAATTGCCATGTAGGAAAAAAATAGTTATGATGATTTCTATTTGAGGCTCCCACTGGCTCATAAAGGCCAGGAAATAAGTGACAACTAAAAAGAAATCAACTAACGAGCAACTGGATAAAAGGGATGATAAAGCTTCTCCAAAGGAACTTCCACTAATTCCCAACTGACGGATGTCCTCGTATACACAAAGGGCCAGGACTACTTCACATTTCCCACTAAAAGCACAAAGTCCGAGGCAACAACAAGTATTGCTACTACCATGACTGTATAGGACATGCAATTGATCATTGTAGGCAACCTAAGGATGAGATAGAGCGCCTCATCCAGTTGGATTACCTATCTAGGTTCAAGTAGAAATCCCAAAGGAGAGACTCTAACTGACATTCTGCCATATATCACCTAGCACAATAATGAAACGGCTGAAGACCTCATTCCCAAAAAGGGATACGAGGCAATTTCATTCACTTAGAAGACATAGGCCGTCTCTGCAAAAAGAGAATAGGCACATCAAATCCCATAAAAAATAGAGAAACATCAAATGAATGATTAAAACAGGGATCGAATTAGTGAGAAGAGTCCCAAGGGGCAAGAGATCATCCACACAATTACCGGAGGGCTCTCTACTAGAGGTGTCAGTAAAAGAGGTAGAAAGAGTTATGCAAAGAGCCTCCTCCAGGTTAAGGCCCCTACAACAAGCTAGCTCTACAGGATAATTACGACCATCCTTGCTAGTATTCAGCAAGGAACCACACTTTATACGGGTAAACCTTCCATGATCAAAGCCCAATCATTTGAATGTCTGGTTAACTACATTCCCTTGGACACAGGGAGCACGGCTGACGTCATAAACTACAAATATTAGCGAGCTATGATAGTGCCTGGTTTAGTTTATGGGCTATGAAGTTAGAAGCATTGGAACTATCAACTTGTTAGTAGTTGTCAAGAGAGCCTCAGGTCAAACGCTTGGTCAAGAAGATTGTTTAATAGTTACGTATTATCTGCACAAGTCATCCTATGGAGGAAGTTACAATTTGACCTCATATTGATCATGTTCCCTACCCTCTCACAATCAAGTTCACGACAGTCAACAGCCCAGACAAGGAAAAGGTTGAGGCAAACGCTTGTTACTGCTATTAACCAACATTGTGAAGCACAAAAATAGAGCAAAGTGACTAGAATCACAAGTTGCAGCCATGCAGCTCTAGTCAGTAGCAAGATTTGGTTGCTCAAAAGGATTTCTTAGCATTATCACCTTAATAAGGCTGTACTAAGTAGACTAAGTATTACACTCCATCATTTTGGAGCTCAGTGGAGATTCTTTGAAGTATTTTATAATTTTCTTAAGCAAAAAGACAGAGTCCTTTTCAAGTTATCACTCGAGGTTATTTAGTTAGTTTAAAATTGTCGATAAATCTTATTCTTCTCGACATTTAAAATTCTGAATACAAACTTGTTTTTTTTTTTTTTGAAATGATATATTTCTTTAAAGAGGTACATGATTTAAAGATTAATTCTTTTGAAGCATCATCCCTTGTAACCTAAGGGAAAGGAGGTATGTGACTTGAGATAGATACCCGAAGGATCATCCATCGATAACCAATGATTAAAGGCACACTGACCAGACATCGACTCTTTGAAGTAGCAGTTGTTGATACTCACCAAGACAGAGGTACAAGGCATGAGATTGTGTATTTTATATACTCATCCTTTGCAACCTACTAGAATGACGGTACACGATTTGAAATCAACATTTTAGGAGTCATCCCCTGTGACATGCAAAAGGATAGTATACGACTTGAGATCGATCCACTAGTTCATATCTCACGAAGGGTATGGGACCTAAGATCATTTCATTTAAGAATGAATCATGCCACCTTGAAAAATGCATGTGACTTGAGATTGGCCAACTAGAAAGAAAAGTTCATCTTTGGCCACTTCGGCTATAAAGTAAGATACATAGATTTCAAATAGTTGTCAAGAGACCTAATTAACTGTACAACGACCCTCTAGAACCACCATGTTATGCTAAAGCTTAGTTGCAAGTAAGCATTTGATACTTATTTATATATGAATACAGACACAAATACACATACACATACACATGCATACATAAGAGAATAATAGGCGCCCACGTGCTTCCCAAGTGGTTTGAGGGGGGGCTGAAGATGCTTCTCCCCCTAGCTACCAAGGTACGAGTCCCAATTGGTTTACCTAGGGTTGGGAATAATATAGGTAGCCAGCCTCTTGGGTTATTTGGCAAGGTCGGATTCCATGTTTCACAAAATAAGATAATAATGGGAAAAAGAAGAGATTGTTTTAGAAATCAAACATTTTCATTTTTTAGATTATCAAGTTTTGCTAGACACGCAAGTGTAACCAATAATTTACATCCTCATTTGTCTCATGCCATTTAATGTCATTAGTTCCTTCAAATTAGTGATGGCAGAGATCATCCTAAGATTTGCTTCAATTCCCTAGATGTTAGCATGAATCAAAGAAACCTCTTTGAGGTGACTCGAAAGGCAATTCAGTTTGTATTTTTCACATTACAACGAATGTCTCTTGTAAGTTGGCGATATAATTTGTTAATTCAGGCAATTTAACAAGCATATCGTCTACATAGACTTTCACATTCCTTCCAATTTTTGAAGATCTTATCAATGAAGCTACGATAAGTTGCCACTGTGTTCTTCAATCTGAAAGGCATCACCATGTAACAGTGACCTGATCAGTGATAGACATCTTAGTTTCATCTTGTTAGACCATTTGAATTAAATTATAATCGAAGAAGGCATCTATAAAATTGAGCAACTACTTGTGTCTATCAGTTAATCTATTCGAGGGTGTGGTAAGCAGTCCGTGGGATAAGCTTTGTTCATGTCAGTATAGTTGATGCACATTCGCCATTCTCCGCTTTCTTTTTTAACGCCTCATTGGAGAGCCTTTCAGAGTAATGTTCTCAAACGAAACCAACGAGTCGCTTGTCCACTTACTCATCAGCGACCTCTCCTTTTGGGCTAGATGTTTCGCTTCATCTACTTGATGGGGATGAAAAATAGATCACACTTAATTTATGTTATACAACTTGTCAATAGAGATGGAAAAGGGCAAGTCTATGAATCAATTTTTGGCCCGTCCTATTCAAAATTTTAAATTAGAAAAACAAAAATTTTACTTTTAATTCAAAATTTTAAATAAGGTGGGCATAAAAGTAGCCCGTGGACGCGCCCATAGTATCCCTACTTGTCGATCCATCCCTTCTATAGAATTCAAGGGGGAGGAAGTGATTAGGCTACTTAATAGAGTTTTGGGAGAGACGAGCCAAACTGAACAACTTCGTAGGGTCGTGTAGCGAGATCAGCATGGTTTTTTCGATTGAACTGGGTTGTAGATCCTATAATATCTCTCAAAGCCATAGCTTTGATGTTGACGATACCTTTTGTTGTCTGTCCATCCCCTCATGGCAAAGTTCTTCGATTGGATGGTCTTTTATAGCTTGTCCTTCACATGATTTGTTGTATGAGTTTCCATATATGACGCCAATTGTTAATACCAAAATTGTCCAAATAGGCAACTGTGCCAATTTAAACATCAGACTTGGATGAGGACTCGAGACAGATGTGAATCACAATATGGGTGCTTATATCAAATTGCAAAGATGCAGAGTCTCAGACAAGCAACCTGCTAAAAGTGTTAAAAAATAGAAAGCACATAGAACAAATACACAACAACTAACGAGGTTCATCCAATTTTATCTTTAATACGAATAAATAAACCACTCAGAGCTCTTTCCTCGCTTGACTCTAAAAAGTAACTTGATGGATGTTGAATCTTTGGTCTTGAATCAGCAATGAGCCTCTGCCCCTTCTCCTTTGAGGGGATAGGTATTTATAGACAGTTATGATTGGAATTGTAATTGAATTGGAATTCCTTGTCTTCATATCTAAGGATAAGTTTCCTTGTATCGGTTGGATTATGTTTCAACTGAGGTGAGTTTCCTTATCCCTGAGGGAATTTGGTTCATATTCAGTAAGGATCCTGACCGATAGCTGATTTATAATAATAATTGGAGATAGAGAATTTGAATTGTAACTCGACTTTACATAGAGAGGATCACGTGGTGGTCACATGCAATATTCTTAGTTCCTTCTATGCAGGATTGCTGACTAGATGCATGGAGTCTTGATATTGTTTATGGGCATTCGCTAGATGGGTTTTTCAACATGGGCCTAGGCCGACAAATTTTTGTTACAAAGAAGGGATTCTCGCATACATATCCCTTGAAACTTAGCATTTTGCTCATATATGAATAAAAATTTAAATACACATAAAAAATTTCATCTATTACCATAATTTATATTATGGTATTTGTAGATGTCAAATCTAAATTAGTTTATTAGAAACTAAATATAATAGATTAGTATTATTATTCATACTTCAAAATTGTCATATATAGTAAAGACAGTGAAATTGTGGCCTAAATTTCAATGTTCAAGAATGCGTTTTCAGTATGCGTGCAGTCCAGGACCGCATAACGCATAATCGGATTACGCGAAATTATGCGGAATATTAATATTTTAATATATATTAATATAATAATTCTGCAGCAATTCTGCAAAATCCAACACAATTCTGCAGCAAAATCCAACAACAATTCTGTAGCAAAATCCAACAACAATTCTGCAGCAATTCTGCAGCAATTGTGTTGGATTTCCATCAAAATCCAACACAATTCTGCAGCAATTCTGCAGCAACCCAAATTCAACTCAAATTCATCTCAGTTTACTCAGTTTAAAATAACTGCAGCAACCCAAATTAAAATAACTGCAGCAACCCAAATTCAAATAACTGCATCAACCCAAATTCTAACTAAACTGGAATAATACCCAAATTCTAACCAAATTCTAAATAATCATAAAAAATATTCAACAGGAATAATACCCCAAAAAAATAAACTGCAAAACCCTAAATAGATCCAAAATCCTAACTGGAAAAAAACTTTACCTGCGAGCTCACCTTGAGGATTGCAGCTGCCGGAGATGTCGCTGGTGAGATCGGAGAGGGGAAAGGGCGAACGGAAGTTAGGATTTTTTTTTCGCTGAAGCAGGGACTCGACAACTCGAGAGATCGAAGAGTTAGGGTTTTTTGGTCTTTTTTCGCTAGTTTGGAGGGACGATCAGCCAGAGGTGATGTCGCCGGTGAGATTGGAGAGGGGAAAGGGCGAACGGAAGTTAGGGTTTTTTTTTTCGCTGAAGCAGGGACTCGACAGTTCGGGAGATCGGAGAGTTAGGGTTTTTTGGTCTTTTTTTGCTACTTTGGAGGGAAGATCGGCCGGAAGTGATGTCGCCGGTGAGATTGGAGAAGGGAAAAGGCGAACGGAAGTTAGGATTTTTTTTTTTTTGCTAAAGCAGGGAATCGAGATCAGGAGAATGGGGTTGGAGCTGCTGAAGAAGAATTTTTTAGATATGGGTTGCGGGTACGGGTCGGGTTTTCGGGCTAATTCTCGCATTCGAAACCCAATTACCTTGTAACCGCATAATGTTTATGTAGATTATGCGCCCGCATAATCCGCATAAACGATTATGTCCGCATAAATGAGCGCATTGTGCAATTCCTGCGCGTTTTGGGAGCGAAAACGCTTATGTGGGCGCATATGCGCCCGCATAGGGCGTTTTTTAGAACACTGCTAAATTTAATGGGAGAAACTGACATCATGATAAGGAGATATTGCGCTGGATAATTATGAAAAGGTTGCTTACTTTTAGATGGTGATCGAGGACGTCTGATCCAAAATGTCATGTATAGGAAAGTCCATCATAGTCAAAGATTGTAAGACATTTATCTAATGAAACATGACTACTAATGAAAGGGTATATAACAAATTTGAACATTTAAATAGGCATTTATGCCATTAGTATTATTGAGGGATTAATAGGCAAAATTATAACTTTCCAATGTGTGCACCAAAAAAAATAATATAAGAAATTAATTTGCATCTTACATCTTGAATTAGATCATCTTGCACCTGCACATGATTGAAGTAAGCTTTTTGAAAGAAAATTGTAGAGGAAAATATTTTTTGATGCAAAATATACATGTTTATACATAATATGTTCATGTTAGTGCACATGAACACACACACACACACACAAAAACAAACAAACAAACAAATACATACATACACTCACGAACACACGCGCACACACACTCTCACACACAAATTTATAATCACTCATCCAGAACATAATCATATACAGCAGGCAGCCAGCTGTGTTCTATGTATAACGGGAAAGCAAATCCATCTCATATATTGGCTAGCATGCTGGTTATTTCAAGTTTTATTGATTTGGCTCTGGTATGTGTGTGTGCACCTTGTACTCACCATAAAAAAGAAAAGCTCTGCTATCAGAAATGTACCAATAACCAAAGCCAAACTTACCACAGTCAGAAACATTAACACCAATAATACAAAAAAGAGAACAAAAAAAAAGATTGCAATGCTGATTTACCTTTAATATATAAACCAATAAATGATGCAAACACAAGAAGCGATTTTTAATAGTCGCATAGTCAACTGAAATCTTTACATTGAAAAGAAGATCCATCAATTCATCAAATCGAGTTTCACAAAACCAACTGTGCACCTGAACAATGAAGAAGGGACTTGTTAAATAACTCATCAGAAAAAAATAATGTAAAAAGGTTACTTTTGCTACCTCTAAAATTCTACTCAAAGTATAGTATGCTTCAGTTGGGCAGTTTCCATCTGTATCCTGGAAATTAAATAAAATCATGTAGTTTAAATGGTGTGTTGCACAAAAAGGATATAATTTCTTCCAATGCTTCAAAAAGGATATTTGATAGAAGAACCTAGTTTCAAAATGTACCAATAAATAAGACTTTATGTAACTGAAAATTATATTAGTTAGGTCTTCATCAGCTGCCCGAACAAAACACGAAGCCAGCTCCAACATCAAGCACCTGCAATGACCAAGTATCCGTCAACCTTCACATATATGTTTTAAGAATCAGTAAAGAAACATAACTTATACAAAATATATTTTAATCCATTTAGGATGTACACTTAAAACTACCGTTTTATATGTAAAGCAACTAATGTTCATCCAGCAAATACTCCTGTAAGAACAGACATTATTATTGAAAATAGTATTAAATTTTGCGGTCATTGAACTGATTGCTCAGTCTGAAAGACTGCTCAGGAAAAAGCCATGAGAAGAAGAAACTGGATCATTTGATTGGAAGATATGTTATTGGGTGGCTTATATTGAGACAAATCTAAAATAGTAGAAATATAGAATCATATTTACTGCTTTATAAAATCCCTCTTCGCTTATTTTTGTTCACATCGAATCTCAATCAATGACGGATGATTATGATGGTAAAAGATGTTTTTTTTCTTCTTGAGCATTTGCTCGTCTTTTTCAAGGATTTATTCATAATGGTCTCAAGTTTACCCAACGACCAGGTTTTTTCTGCCTTATCGATTATGGGAAGTTTTCTTTCAAAATCGCAATATCAACCGTACATGCTGCTATTATTGTGTTTGATAAGAGAAATGAGATAAGGTTCACAGCCCAAAACTCATAATGATTTTGGGGTCCAGCGGCCAAACTCTTTCAATAAAACCTACAACAGGTACATGGAGGAGCACTAGCAAAAAGTTAAAATTACTCAACTTGCAAAGGGCAGCAGCAAGAGGCCACTGAGGATTGGACCTCAATTTAGAAAACGTTGCCACCCTTTCATTTTTCCCTTAGATCCCTGTTTAGCCTAACTACTTTATAACAGTGAACATCATTGGGGAAAAAGAAAACAACAATTTCTACTACCATTATCTAATCCTTTTAACATCAACAATAGGGGCAGCCACAAGGCTAAACATGAAGTTCAGAACTGACCAAGCCATATTACCAACCACATACAACACTACAAACTTTGAACTAATGACGAATTCTCGGCCAAGAAGACAATAGAAAATACTTTAAGCCAATAAGCATGTTCCAAACCTCCCTTTGTCATACAGTAGACACTAATGGAACCAAGAAGAAAGTTTCCAACCTCAAACTCCCTAGACATACACAGGGGCAAAGATTCATCAAGTAGAAATGCACTCAACTATGAGAATCAAATCAGCACATCAACATTACCAAGTACATAGCCTTCAATGGTCGAATTTTGAATAAAAACTAATAAGAAGAATGTACAGAAACTTTCATTTTAAATTGTCTAAAAGAATTGTGTACATATAAAAGGATGCAAAAAAATTTAGGCAGTTCATTGTTATGAACCATATAAACGAACCATCCACTCTTTTTGTCTATGTGACTAAACTAGGTTGCAAACTTTCAAAAAAAAATTAGCTTGTAGTTACAAGTGTGCTGCATATATAAATAGATAGATCAATGTTTTAAGCATTTTGCATTTTTTAACACAAAACGCAATGATAAATGGAGATTTAAAGCTTAGAAATATTGCGCCACAATATTAGGTCCAAACCAATATTACGTCGATATTGTGGATCCTAAATTGCGGCCGAAATTAATCAAAATTGAATGATTTTAATGGTTAAAGAAATTTTGGATCCAAACCCAAGAAGACCTGACCCGCTTGACCCAAACCCAATAACTTAGCTTATATCTGTGAATTAGGGCTCAATCGCACGAACGAGCCCTAAAATTTTCTAAATAGCAGTACGGAAGTTCTAAAGCCTCTCTTCTCTCGCTCTCGCTCAGTCGCTCTCGCTCGTCTTCAACCAATTGATGATCGACTCAAAAGGACAAAGCGGCTGCCCTCACCAATTAAGGACGAATTGTTTTTGGTTTTTTTCTTTTACTGTTTTTTTATTTCCTCTCTCTCTTATTAGAAGGAGGTAATCTATAGATGATCGGCAATCAATCGACCCAAAAATCACTAGTAATTATTTTTGTACTGTTTTTTTTTTTTTGCTTTTCTATTTTTTACAGTTTGCAGCTCATAAATTAGGGTTTTTTTTTTTTTTTTGCATTGCGTCTAAAGGAAGAAGTGAAATTTCTGTACTAATTTTTTTGACTATCTTTTTGCCTCAGTTTTCATTTTTTATTGTACAAATTTTTTTTTTTTTGTACATATTCTTTTGCTTCAATTTTTGTACTGACCTTTGTATACTAATTTTTTTTACAGATTCTTTTACTTCAATTTTTGTACCGACTTTTGTACAGATTCATTTTCGTACAGATCTTTTGTACAAATTCTTTTGCGTGAATTTTTTGTACATATTCTTTTACATGGTTTCTCTCTTTTTTATTTCTCAGTTCTGAATTTTGTCTCACTTATTTTTTTATATTTTTCTATTTTTTAGAGTGGGTGGGTTGAAGGTTAGGGTTATTTTTTATTTTTGATTTGATCTGAAGGAAATTGTAAATTTTGTATACTGATTTTTTATACTAATTCTTTTTTACAGATATTTTTGCTTCAATTTTTGTACTAATTTTTGTACATATTTCTTTTGCTTCAATTTCACAAATTTTGTACTGATGTTTTTTACTTCAAGTTTTGTACTGATTTTTTCTCTCATTTTTTCCTTCAGTTCTGATTTTTTTCTCACTAAATTTTTTTTTTATTTTACTGTTTTTAAGTGGCAGGTTGTAGGTTAGGGTTTTTTTTATTTTTAAATTAGGCCTTAAAGTAGGAAATTGTGAAATTTTTGTACTGATCTTTTCTCATTGTTAACTTAATCTAGAGATTAACTTAGAGATTGTGGTGAAGGAAATTGTGAAATTGCAAAATTGGTGTATCAAAAATAAAGATTAATTTAATCAAGTGTATCATTATCACCTAGATAAAATTGGTATTCAACATATAATATAAAAAAAATTTATCTATAAGAACTTTAATTACTTTTAATCTAGTGTATCACGAATGTGATTTTTTGTTAGTAGGACGATGCATTCTTCTGAGGCTTCAAGTTTATTGCCAAAACCCAGCGGCAAAAATCCATGTTAGAAGTATGGAGTAAAGGTGGAATCAAATAATCAAAACAAGGTCTCTCGTAACTACTGTAAACAAGTGTTGTCCAAAGAGATTACTTGTTTGAAACATCCTGCAAGATCAAAGGAAATTGGACACAAAGTGACCAAGTTCCCATAGATGTGAGGAAGAACATTATAGCCATGCTAAATAAATCTAAGAAGAAAAAGGAAGACAAGGAAACTAGTTTCATGAACTTATTAAGTGATGTTCATGTTGGGGAAGAGGACAAGAATGACATGAATGAAACAAAATCATCTTGGCAGAGTGTATCCAAATCATTAGCTAAAGGACCAATGGATAGATTTACCCGATCAGTATTTAGTGGATACTAGTAAAACTAAACAACCTACCATCGATTCCAAGTTTCGGAAAAAAGTAATGGAGGATGTTGTAAGGTACATAGCAAAGTGGTTCTATGAAGCTGGAATATTCAATATTGTGACTCTTCCCTCTTTCCAACAAATGCTACAAGCTATTGGTATTTTTGGAAAATTCTTAGAAGCTCCAACACCATATGAACTAAGTGAAACATATCTCCAAAGGGAGGTGGAGGAGACAGAAGCAGATTTAGCTTCATTCAAACAAAGTTGTGCCATTAGTGGATGCATTCGTATGACTGATGCTTGGTCAGATAGGAAAAATAGAAGCATCATGAATGTCGTTGCACATTGTCCAGCAGGAGTGGCCTTCCTGTATTTAAAAGATACTTCTGCCAAGAAGCATGATGGCAATTATATCTACCAGTTTGTAGATGATGCAACTAACAGTGTAGGGCCCAATAATGTGGTGCAAATTGTCACGGATTGCGCATCAAATAATATGGCAGCCGCAAAAACTTTGCTCTTGAAAAGGCCCACTATGTTTTGAACTACTTGTGTGGCGCACACTCCCAATTTGATGTTAGGTGATATTAGAAAAATAAAGCCCATATGTAGTGCTATCATAACGGGAAGGTCGATGACCATTTACATGTATAGTCAAACTAAGTCCCTTAGCCTAACGAGGGAGAAACCTGGTGAAGACATTGTTAAGCCCAGAGCTACTAGATTTGCTACAGCATTTCTGTCACTGAGCTCTATGCAAGAGAAGAAGAAGAAAGATTTACAACAAATGTTTATGGGATGCATTCTTTCTAAAACAGATGCAGGTAAAAACGGCATATGTTTAAATGTTTATTTATTTGCAGTAATAAACTATTAATTCAATGACAACTATTTTTTTAATATGTAGTTTGAAATATGAAAAATTATTTAAAACATTTGTACGTTGTCAAAATCATTGCAAGTAATAAATTCTGGGACAATGTAGACCTTGTATTTACAATCTTTACACCATTCGTGAAAGTGTTACGAAGGGTTGATGGTGACAAAATGCCATCCATGGATTGGATTAATGGTGATCTAGAGAATGCAAAAGAGGAGATTAAATTGGCAGTTGATAGTGAAGATTAAAAAATATCTTCCTATAAGGAAGATTATTGATAAAAGATGGAATGACAAGCTTAAAGGTCCCCTATATAGAACCAGTTACTATTTGAATCCTTACTTCTATTATGCTAAGAAGGAGGAGATTGATAAGGCTGGTATTTTTATGAATGGCTTTGTTGAAGTCAAGCATAAGGAACTTATTTTACTGATTCTGAATCGATTGAGAAGATTAGTGATCAATTGCCAATATACCAATTTCAAAGGAGATTATTTGGGAGGGATTTCGCAAAAACATAGGCTACGAAACCTAATAATCTAGGTATAAATTTCATTTATAATTTCATTTACAATTTTGCTAGTATTACTAACTAATTTCATTTATATTTTTGCTAGCATAGCACAATTTTGTCAATTTTATGGGACCAATACTCCTGAATTAAGGATTATGGCTATGAGAATATTAAACTCGACAACTAGCTCATCCGGTTGCGAAAGAAATTGGAGTACATTTGTGATGGTACAAAAATATAAAATTTAAACAATGTTGGTACCTCTTTTGACTAATAGGTTATTACTTATTGTGTTTGTTTTTTTTTAAGGTTCACACAAAGAAGAGAAATAGACTGAGTCCTAAAAAGTTGCATAACTTAGTCTTGTCAAGTTTAATGCAAGGCTTAAGAATAAACATGCCATCAAAAATAGGGATCCTTTAGCTTCTTATAATGAAGAAGAGGTCACTGAGTGGCAGGTGAATACAAACGTACCAAAGCACCACAGATTGAGAGTGATGATGAAGTCTTCTCCGGTGAACAATTGACTTGGAGGCAAGTCGCAACAATTACAGGTGCTAATCCAAAGAGAAGAAAGGGTTTAAGGACGAAAATTTAGATGAGTGCAAAAAAGTAGAGGGGGAGCATCATCATCAAAATCAAAGAAGGTGACAAGGAATAACGACGAAGATGAAAACACCGTGGAATCATCATCAAATTCATCATCAGAAGAAACAGACATTCCTATGGATGATGATGTTTCACCATCCGAGACGGAGCATGGAGAGGGGGATTAGGCCTATTAGAGATCTATCAACTTGAGCAATGATATTTAGCTTCTAGACTTCTAGTTAATGCATTACTTAACAAAAAAAAAAATATCTGCTTTTGGTTTTGTATTAGTTTCGTTTTTATTTTGCTTTAGGAACAACTAATGTCTAACCAATGTTTAAAATAGCGATAACGGTAACGTAACGTTTTGCCTCTGTTAGGTTATGTAGCATATAACGTAACGTATAACGTAGATTACACAATTTCCTATTTATTTAATAAAAATTAATATAAACTATATAAAATAATTTTAATAAATTGAAATATAAATATAAAATATCTAAAAAAAGAATATAAAATCATTTTATAATCATAAACTATTCTAATTTTAAATTTTACAATAATTTTCACATTTATCTTCATAAATTATATTAAGTCTGCAACCATAATTCCAGTCATCATTTAAACAAGAAAAAAATATTCCAAATTTTTATTTTAGTTCCAGTTATTATCATTGTTATAATTTATATTTTGTAATATTCAATTTATATTATTTGTAATTGTTGATTTTAGTTCAATTAAAAATTAAATATAATCAACAAGTAAGATATTTCAGCAATCAGAGAAAAATTACAAGTGAACAAGAAAACAATCACAAATTAACAAGTTAGTAATTCCATAAGCAATCAAACAAACCAACAACTAATTAAGTAATAAAATTCCAACAATTCACTAATAATCAAAATAATAATCAACAACAATATAGAAATTACTAAAAAAATAACTGTAAATAACGTAACATAACGTAATTTAACGTAACGTTCCGTAATATAACGAAAAATAATGTAAAAAATGTACTGTTACGGTGCATTGAGTTATTTCTAGTTGTTACGTAGTGTCGGGATTCCATTAGGTTACGTAACGCAATATAACGGGTTTCATAACGCGTAATTTTCAACATTGTGTCTAACTTGAAACTTTAAACCCATGGTTTCAGTTGCATGTTATTTTAACTATCAGTTTATGATTTTAATGTGGACTTGTGGACATAATATGAATATGTGATATATAATTATTTGTCCTTTCTCCTTTCGTCGTATAAAATTTTATATGTTTGTTGATCCATTTTCTTTTCTATATGATCCAGATTATCATATATGAAGAATCTACAATTGCCTTGTGGTTATGGATTCTTCGGCTTAATGCAAGTTGTCGAGATAAGTAAATCTTAAACTTGTATATATATATATATATATATATATATATATATATATATATGATGTCTTATATAGAATTTTACGATGTATACATGAATTACCTTATTCATTTTATTTTCTATAATATATGCATGTATATTTACATTCCGATATTTTAAAAATATCCTCGATATTTCCCCGATAACGATAATCGCTATAGAATTTTACAATCCAATAAATCCGTAATAGCCAATATTTAAAACCTTGAGATATATAGACATATAGGTAGACCGACAAAAATACTTGTATTTCCTACAAAAAAAGCTTTCAAGTGATTTATTTAGAACAATTAGCTATCTTAAAAACTCACAGTTGTTTCTAAAAGAACTAACGTTTATACTTTGAAAGAAAATGAAGACAAACAATACATTTAAGTTGAGATATAAGCTCACTGACATATAGAAAACAAAGCTTGATGAATACCTTCTGCTTCTGTATTCCTTGATTTTAGAAGCTTTCTCTATGTCTTCGTCATCCTCTAGTTTGCTTGATTCAATTAATGCATCTCCAGATTCACACTTCTCCATTGATGAAATGAAGAAATACTTGATCTTTTCACTTCCAAGGACAGAAGACAAACAGCCAATTGCTTCCTGTTAATAGAGAACTTTATAGTATGACTTAAGCATGTCTGTGAATCATATACAGTTGTAAGTCTGAACAAGAATTTGAAACTACAGTAACCATTGAAAAAACAAAGAAAGGACATATCTACAGGTTAAGGAACATTTATATCTAGGGGAGCAATTTTCAATCAAAACTGACAAGTCAAGACATGTTTTTTTCTGATTATAATTCAAATCGATTCAATTTGCTAAAGAGAAAAAAATGCAAAACCAAAATAAACTGGAACAAATGAATGCACACCTGTATCTATTCCCTCACTTCCCAAAAAGACAAATTAACAATACAACAATATGATGGCTTATGCTTCGAAAATCAGAGGTCGAACGCAAACTCTCATCAATTTTGGAGAATTATACTACAATGTGTTGGCACGAAATTTCTTTTGGATAATAGCCTGTAGGCTTACATGATAGTCCCTGTTGTAGGGAAGAAATTCCCAACATGAAAGGAAAGGAACAAAAAAAAAAAAAAAAACTCCTTTGATCTGTGTTAAATTGTTCATCGAATCATCATGAACTGCTTGCAGTCATCTTCTGTAGTTTCTGTATATCATGAGTCTCTCTCTTAGGCTATTATGGGTTTGGTTAACTGGATTTAGACCCATCTAGATTTAAACTCATCAAGGATACTATACACTTTGTAATCCTATATATGTATGTGGCTGCTCTCTATTCATTAGAGTGATTTGTTATTCCATAATATGCTATCAGAGCAAAGTTAAGAAATAGATTTCAACTCTAAATCTCAGCTGTTCATTCAAATATGTCCTAACCATCAACTAAAAGGAAAACTTTAACCATAACTGCTATCGCCTATGTTTCCTCTCCTAGCCGCCTCCTCTCCCCTCTACGACCGACAACTGCAATAGCCCCAGTTGAAGCTGCTACAGCCTAAAGAGGGGCCCACCAGCCTCACCGGCTTCACCACTACCTCTCATAGTCCTTAATGCAACTTGTTATCGGATCCTTTACCTACTACTGCTCCTAGTCTCGTTATGGCTATTTTATGATGCATTTTAACACCAAAATCAGCGATTTTTCTTGCTACTACAATTGAATCAATGTGTTATTAGAAATACTTGAGATTCAAGTGAGACAAGGATGGTAGTTAAAAAAAATTGGTAGTAATAATAGTAATGACAACAGTAGAACAAGTAAAGATATAAAAAGAGAAGTGGAAGAAGAAGAGAATATGGATAAAGTTTTAAGTTTTGAGTAGTATTTAAATAAGTTCTACAATTAGATCCCTAGCATTTGCAACTCTTTGCAAGTTTGGCTCTCAAATTTCCATGGAAACAATTTAAAAATCTGGTTGATTAAAGCAAAGGTGAAAAAAATTGGGTTTTCCACTACATCGGTATGAATACCAATTTATTTCAAAGTTAAAAACTCAAATGAAAAAATGAATTATATCGGCCAATATATCAGAATATTATATCGGGCTATATATTGGGCAGTATTGCAAAAATCAACCGATATGGATACAAAATGATATGATTCGTTTTTTTAACATATCGTCTCAACTGACCCTGAAAAACGATATAACGGGAGGATATATTGGCCGTATCAAGGATTTAAAACAATGCATAGTACTGATCCTCTTGAGTTAGCCCATTTCGATGTGACAGGTCCTTGTCATTTTCTTTCCAGTAAGGGTCGGTACTTTATTATTTATATGGAAGATTTCTCCCATATAACATGGTCATATCTTTTTGAAAGAGCGACCTTTAGCTGCCAGTATTTTTTAATATTTTATAAAGAGACAAAAACTAAATTTCCACATCAATTCGTGTTTTACGCGTTGACAATGCTATAGAGTTCATTAAAAATGAAGTCTCTGTTTATTGTGCTGACGATGGGATCATTCATCAAACATATTGTTCTCATATATCCCAACAAAATTGTATTGTTGATAGAAAACATAAATATATTCTAGATGTAGCTCACAAAATAATGATCTATATGCATGTTCCCACACATTTATAGACATATATTTTATATGTATTTTACCTGATTAACCAGATATCTTTAGTTTTATGTGGTAGAACTCCTTTCACATGTCCCTTTTCCCTTAAAGCATTGTTTTCTCTTTTAACTTGGATCTACATGCTTTCTTCTAGATTTGTCCCCCGGGGCTGGACAAATTCTCTCTGCACTATTAAATGTGTTTGTGGCCTATTTGCGTACTCAAAAAGGCTATAGATGTTATCATCCTCTATCTAGAAAATATTTTACTTCTGCACATCATGATCTTTGAGTCTATTTCCTTTTATACCTCATCATCATTTGCACGCCAGTTACTTGTTTCTTTCCCTATGGGCAAAGGATTGAAAAGGTGCTTCAACCACAAACTGCTACAAGTATATTCTCCTGTCCAAAAGTACCTACTTCACTCTTGGGCCCACGTGATGCACCATCTCCTACTGTTGGTTTTTCTGCTCACCCATTACCTTCAAATCTTGATCTTCTTACTGCTTTCCAAAGAGGTATTCGTCTGCTACTCATCCTCTTTCTCACTTCATCTCCTATGACAAATTCTCCTTCCTTTCTCCTACTTGCTCCTTCACTGTCCTTTGTTTCTATACCTAGATCGTATTAGAAAACTGTGTTTTTACATGTTTGACTGTAAGCTATAAATGAGGAGATGTAGGAACTAGCCTCTCGACCTGAGACAATTCGTGCTCCACGAATCACTCCAATTGGTTGTCATTGGGTCTATATTGCAAAATTCATTTCGCATGGATCTATATATAGATTAGGCCCAACAAAAGGGTTATCTCATACTTAACATCCTTACGGTGTTGATTACTTTAAAACACTCTAACGTGACTCATCCAAACTCCATTCACATATTATTTTCTTTTGCGATCAATTTGGAGTGACCCATATGCCAATTGGATGTTAAAAATGCTTTATACAGAGCAACTTCCGGAGTATGATGCACAGAGAATATGATTTTGCAAACTCAAAAAGTCATTTATGGACTTAATCAAAATCCTCGAGCCTGATTTGGAAAGTCCTCTACAGTAATTGCTGCCATTATCTTTCAAGCGTCAATATGATCACTTCATTTTGTTTGGTGTACGACTTCTGAATTTGCTCTTCTCCCCATCTACGTGGATGATATTCTCTTGAAATATACAATGTCTTGAGCGGGATGACGGAAGATTATCTTAAGCAACCAAAGATATGGAAAACTCAACGTACTTTCTTAGGATTGAAGTTGAATATCATAACAACGGAATATTTCTTTCTCAAAAAAAAGTACGCATTGGATTAATTACTAGAGATTGGTTTACTTGAATGCAAACCTACTAGTACATATATGGAAGTATGGATTTCGGGAGCGAAGGTAGAAAAGCTTTTGATAATGTCATGCAATATAGGAGAATGACTGGCAATATCATTTATTTTACGGTTACTAGACCAGTGATTTTTTTTGCTTTTGGATTACTAAATCACTTCACGCATAAGCCGAGAAGA
Organism: Dracaena cambodiana; assembly: GCA_036321105.1. Classification (NCBI taxonomy): domain Eukaryota; kingdom Viridiplantae; phylum Streptophyta; class Magnoliopsida; order Asparagales; family Asparagaceae; genus Dracaena; species Dracaena cambodiana. Next base: position 19,808,023 of record JAYEPQ010000018.1, read on the forward strand.
TTAACTAAAAAGATTAACTTAAAATCTAACTTGAGGATTCTTTCATACATTACGAAGAGTTATCCAAGAAAGGGATTGCTATAAAAGAGCATGGCCATATTTACATCTCTGCATAACCAGATGCTGGATATGCTAGAGAAAGATGTATCAAGAAGTCTAATATTGATTACCGAATATTTCTTGGTGCCAATTTAGTGACATGGCAAAGAAAATATGTAGTGACATGGCAAAGAAAATATGTATCTTACTCAAGCAATTAGGTAGAGTATCATGTTAAACGCACAGTACATGCGAGCTACCATGACGAACAACATACTGAGTTTTGCTTTGAACAGAAGAGTCCATGCAAATGCATTGTGAAAATCGATCTGTCATATATATATATATATATATATATATATATATATATATATATATATATATATATATATATATATATAAGAATCATAAATTTCATGATCACACCAAGCATATCTAGATTAATTGCCATCTTGCTCGAGATTATTTGATAAAGAATATAATTTGTACTGCACTCAGTCCACTGTCAAAGCAATTGGCCAATATCTCAATGAAAACTACATCACCTAAAATATTCTCAACAATGTGTGACAAGCTAGGCAACACTGTACGAGAAACTAGATATGATTGATATCTATGCTCCAGCTTATGGAGGAGTAAGATTATTATAGGCTTAGCTAATTGAGTTTAGACACATCATGGTTTAGACCCAACTGGGTTTATAGATCCATTAAGAGTACGATCCACTTTTCTATATATACGTGGCTGCACTTTATCAATTAGAGTAATTTGTTATCCATAGCAATCTCCATGATTTGCAAATAATTTTTGTACGTCGCAAGCTATCTCCATAAATACTCAGTCAGGCCTAACAATCTCCATACACCACCATGATCTTAATCCAGTGTGCAAGTATGCCTCTTACATGCTCCGCAAATATATTCAAAAATCTATTATAACACCGTGACCTCCTGAGAGGGAATTGGCTGCCTCTTGTGCGCCTCTGTAAATATATTCAGAAAATCGCTTTAACATTGTTGACAAGGGAAATCGTGACATCCTGAGAGGGAATGGGGTGATCATGAAGCATCAGCTAGTGCTAAATTGGCCACCAAATTTCAATAATAATCAAACATTCAAGCCTCAACAATAAGCAGTAGGCCACAGAAAACAGTGAAGGATAACAAAAATTCAATCCACCATTCAAATCCAAACATATGCAACCATCCTGTGGAACCTGAAGGATTAGTTCTACAAAGTGAATCACTACCCCTCCCCCCACCAACACACAACGCACTACACAAAATAAATAATTAAAAGAACACTTCCTTTCCACTCTTTTCTAAAAACCATATGGTTCCTTCAACAGAAGCCGTTTAGTCCTCCACCTATCCACAATATTCATTGCACTCTCTACTTTTCCATGCAGGATTTCATGCCAATATGTGTTTTGTGAGTATCGTAAAGCCCGAAGAAAAGGTCAAATTAAAGAGAAACTTTATGCAGTACAAGAGAATAATCATTTTAGGATTATTTTTGTACTTTTTTACATGTTTTCATAGTTTCCAGCAACCCCTATTAGAGATTGAATTTAGAGGGCCTCTTTTAGATCCAATCTCATAATTTGGTTCCAAGTATTAGCAATGGTCCAGTTTTAGGTTTTCATCTCATAAGCCTGTTTGCATCAGTACATCTCTCTTTCCTTGAAATTAGTATTAGGATTCCAATTTTAAAATTTAAATTATATATCTAAAGGTTGCATATTAACCTGACTCTACGTACCAACATTATGCAGCCAAAGTTGAACCTATTTTCATTTAATGTATTCCCACATGCCAGAAGTGTTCATCAAGAAGATGATAAGAACAATGTTTTCAATATCGTATAGCAGCAAAATATCAGTCGGGAAAATTCCAAATGGAATATCATTTACTGGGTCATATCAGGGGAACTTAACAAATATCAAATGATAATATTAGACAGTACATATGCATGTCTTCTTGCCCACAATGAAAACTAAATAAAGCAATATATGCACACATCATGGTAAACTATACAAAATATAGTTTAGAATGCTTAATTATTGTGTTCAAAACAAACCCAATCCAGGCCCAATACCCAAATAATTGAGTCATCTAAACATAATAAGCAACCGCTATATCTGATGTAAAGCCCAATATAGCCGGCACTACATCAAGGTTTGGGCAAAGTTATCAAATCAGGATACGAATAATGTATTGTTATTTCTATGTATCGTATCACATATCGTATCGTATCGCATATCATATCGTAAGATCCTTAATTAACGTATAATAGGTAAGTAATAAACTAATAAGTAATAACAATATATAATATAATAAACGTTTGAGCAAATTTAAAGTATAAGTAAATAAATAAATAAAGATAAAGACTAAAACCTGTAACATGTGAAATATAAGTCAATAGTTATATATAAATAGGTAACTAACATTTATATGACCATGAGGTCATTAATCAAGATTATAACATAACAAATATATTACTGAATTCATTAGAAGTTGAAAATGATATTTATTTTTTTCATCTTAGTCTCTTTTGCTCCACGCAAACTCCTTCTTTAGTATACTCTAATTTTCTTTTCTTTTTCCTTATTTATTATTTACAATTGTATTTAAGTTAAGAGATCCTATCAATAATTATAAAATGATTTGTTAGAGACTAAATATCGGGAATAAACAATTAATTGATAAAATTTTTACCATAATGTTTTCTCTTTCGTAAGTAGATCGATAGATCAATTTCAACTTAAAACATTCAATGAAATCCATTTAATCAACACTTTTCACTATGTAAAGTTCTTATTCTCATCAATTAATTCTTAACCGAATTTTATATCCAACTGCCAAATTAGATCATATATCCCTTTTTTATTGTCTCAATTTCGGTTATATGTTATATTCACAAAAACCAATGTATTGGGCATAAGTTCGTTATCTCTCCAAAAAGATAGAAACCAAGTAAATGTAATATCAATTACTCATCCCTTGTAGATATATCTCTAACAACTTTTATTTTAATTTCTTAATTTTCTTCTCAAATCTATACAAATTCTTCCTTTTATTGTATAATAAATAAGTTCATTAAATACTTGAATTAAGAATTAGTAATTAAATAATTATATTGACTATAAATTAATAATATACCTCTTTTGATGATTTATTTAAATATTTTTATCAACTAAAATAAATATCTTAAGTTTTGGTGTTATTTGTTGTCAAAGGTCTATACTTATTCGGAATTTGTATTCCATATTTAACTCAAAATGTTCACTAAACTATGTTTGACATCCATTTATAAGATAAGTCACCATATCGTAACATATCACGTATCATAAGATATGTATCACGTATCGTAAAATACGCTTACTATATCGTAAAATACATAATCTAATAGTATCGCAAAATAAGTCACCATATCGTAACATATCGCGTATCGTAAGATATGTATCACATATCGTAGAATACGCTTACTATATCGTAAGATACATGATCCAATAGTATCACAGATAAGATACGTATCGTATCATAGAATATTAACAACTATGGGTTTGGATTTAAATAACATTAAAGGGCCTAAAATGCAGCATGTTATTAAGAGCGTTGTATCATAGCGGAACGGAATCGGAACAAGATAACCGTTATAACTGCAAAGGTAGCCGATATTGCAAAACACAGATAAGAGATGTATGGTCAACATGTCTCATATGATTGTTATAACATATAATTAATTCATCATCCGAAAAAAATATTTGTTAGTGCTATCGAATGAGGAAACAAAGAATCAACTCATGCAGAGACCTATGAAAAGCAGGAGCAAAACTGCATTCAAAGGATTCTACCCAATTTTCAGGAAAGAATTATTGAACCATATAGAATTTGATGCCAAAATGTAAGAGTGCATAAATACATTACAATCCGATGGTCGTAAAATACATAAAATACTATATCTAACCAAATAGCATCAAGTCACCTATCTGACACCAATTATTGACACACTTGTTTACAAAAACATTTTGAAGCAAGATCATATTTTCTTTTTAAAACAACAAAACAAGGCCATATCATGCTATATCCTAACTAGTGTAAAAGTAACTTGAGAAAAAATTGTTTGCCATAGGTAATCCAGTCACTGATTCTTCTTAATTAGATCTGGTCTGTTTAAGCATTACACATCGGAACCCAACATGTTATTAATCCTAACCCAATCTAAATATGTTGTCCACTTAATATCTTTTCCTTTTGCCTCTTAGTTTTGATCCCAACACAATGATTCAGTCTTTTTCTCCTCCCTCCCTCATGATGATCCAGTCTTTTTCCCCTTCCTCCCTATCGCTCGCTTTGTCACTCCCCCACTCTCTTGAAACAGTCTTGAACAGCTCATACAATGCAGGTGTTAAACACCACCAACCTGTTCCTACAAAAGCATACCTCTATCTCTGTTGCCAATCCTCATCTTATCATTTTTACACATCTGAATTTAATGCTTACAAGGATGCTTATATAGCCGCATAAACATATGCCCTCGGACAACCCGATTTGTTTTATGTGCTCATAATATGCGGAAAATTCCCCCATAATCTGGCCCATGTGGATTATGTACCTGCAAATCCACTTACTAACATGTGCAAAAATTTCTTTGTTCCCTCTCTAGTCAAACCCATGTGTAAATGGAACCAACCCAAAACTCAATATGATATATCCTAAACCCTTCACCATATTCACAGCATTCTCCCCTTCTCTTCTAAAAGAATGGCAAGGTCGTGACATTTAGTTCTTCTTTTGTTAATATCTTGAGATCTTTTTATTTGAATTCTTCAATAAGATTTCAATTTCTAAGTCTTCAGACTCTTTGTTGGTGAGATTTGCTAGCACTAAGCACTTCACAAGCTGCACTAGAACATTTTGAATTTTTGTGTCTAAGATATACATGTAAAGTACATCATATTTTTTGTTTTTAATTAATTGAGAATTTTAATGCATTACATAAATATATAGAAATATGTTTAAATTTATGAATGCAATATTCATTTTACCATATTTTTCCACAATAAATAAACATATGTGACAAAAAATTATTTTACAATATTTGAAAGATTTTAAAGTATAGTTCTGGTATTCCGGAAAATTGTATCACGCTTGAGATTTTTAATATTTTTCATATTTTCTTATTGTTGGGGATCTTATAGCATTTAATATATACACACAATATATTTATAAATGTATTCAGTATTATATTTTATACAGTAAATTATTCATTCCACATACTCCCGCATATCTTTATTATTAGCGCATTATCTGTTTTTATGCACTATCAGACCGCACACATAATGAAATTGCATTTAGAACAATGAGCACCAAAAGGGCATGTTGGATTGTTAGGTATTAGTCGAGAATAGAGGTTTTTGACACCTATTCATGTAGGAAGAAATACAAGAATAAAATAAAATAAAAAAGGAAGGATGAGAAAGAGCGACAACAGAGAGAAATGAAAGGATGTTAGAGAAGAATGACGCCAAGAAGGCAAGGGCATGTTTTTCTACTGTTGGGCAGTGAAACAATATAAAGGAGAGGCAGGGAATCTCAGTAAGGTGAGAAATACAAAAATGAAGAATTGCAAAGAAAATTTCAAGCAAGGTAAGTGGATCTTTGATTCATTAATTAAGAAACTTTCTTTCAGCCTATTATTCTGAGGTTCTAATTTGAAATTTTATCTTCACCTTAGAACAATTAGTTGGAGAAAATAATTGGGATTTCATTTCTTGGCTTCTATACTATTTATACCCTATGCTGTAACAACCTAATTTCTTTCATAATTTATGTTTCTGATATCAAATTTATCCAAGAGTGAAATCGTTGTGTTCGTCTCATTTTTCTATATTTTTGGTGATTTATTTTTGAAATTTTCTGGATAATCACTTAAAATAATATTATTTTAATCACCGGTGGACCCTACACATATTTTGACTAGTCTCTCTTCTTTTGACTTGTAAAGATGAAATTTGGTTTTATTTGGATTAGTTTAATTTGAAATTATAGCCTTAAACAACTCTAATAACCTATTATTACTGGTGATTTGTCCTATTCCAATTTTATTTTTATTCACCAGTACCTTACCTTCACCATGCTTGTCCTTTGGCCAAGCATGACAAGCTATCATTTTATTCCCATATCTATCCTTTGTCTATTATATATTTCTCTCTTTCCTTTCATTTATTCTCCTCATCAATTATTCACTCTCTTTTATTTTTCATTTATCTCTTCCTCTTTTTTTACTAGAATAAGAAAAGAGAAGGAGGAGGAAAGAAGTAAAAGAAATTATTTAGTCCCCAACTCTCAAGAAGAAGAATAAGAAAAGAGAACAAAAAGAAAAGAAGAAAAAGAATTTCTTTAGCCTCAAAATAGACTTATCTTCCTACTCATCAAGGCCAGTAAAATCGCATCCACTCTCATATTTTATTTTTAACTCTAATTGTTTATGGTTAACTTAAAATCTTGATTTGTTAAAACTTAAAAAGATAATATCTCTATAAAAAAATCTCTATGATTATTCTAGAAAAATAAAAAATATGATTTTTACACTTTACTCTATGTTTATGTATCGAATTTATCATTTTATTTATAGTCTCTCATTCTTAAACTCCAAGTTGTAAAGTTAAACTATATGATTAATTTTTAAATTATAAAAATGTCACTTTTATGAATGTTCATCATATTAGATATAAATTTGAAGTTTTCTACATAAACTCTTTATATATAATATAATGACTTAAAAATCATTTTCCACTTGCTATTAGAAAAAAAAAAAATATATATATATATATATATATATATATATATATATATGTATTCATAATCATGTTTTAAAGAGAAGATTTCAAATAATTTTATACATTAAATTGTTAAAATATTTCTTTTATACGAGATATTATGTTAGGTCATAATTCTTTTTATGCTAACCCATGTTTACTTTAAAAATATATACATTAGTAAGATTTAATAAATTTGTTACTTTTCATATCATGAAATCATTCTAGAATTTGGAAAATTCATACATTGTTAAAACAATCGTTATAATAGTGTTAAAGCTATTTAATTTCTATTTTTACAATTTCGTACCCACTTACCTAATATGTATTTATATGCATAATTGTATATATATGATTCACATGCATGATCATCAAAGATATTTTTACACCCTAATGCCCACTTACATACATTTTTATATGTATAATTGTATATATGTGTGGTTTACATACATGATCATTATTTTCATAACACACTCTAGTATTCTATAACTATCATACTTGCCTTGACATATATATACTAGTCACTTGTACAACACACATGAAAATATACCGAATTTTCCTTATTAGTACATACACATGTCTTGATAATGCCATGAATCTTAACTTTCTTGTTAACTTAATTTTGACACTCCATCATACTTGCCTTGACATATACATACTAGTCACTTGTACAACATACATGAAATTATACCGGATTTTTCTTATTAGTACATACACATGTCTTGATAATGTCATGAATCTTGACTTGCCTATTAACTTGATTTTGACACTCCATCATACTTGTCTTGACATATACATACTATTTATTTGTACAAAATACATTAAAATATGCCGGATTTTCCTTATTAGTACATACACATGTCTTGATAGTGCCATGGATCCTGACTTGCCTGTTAACTTGATTTTGACATGGACCGAATCTTACTTGTTACCAGACATGTATATGTATTCATCTTGACATGATTGGTTCATCATATTCCGGATTGATTTCCATGTAATATAACTTGAAATCTTAAATTATGGGGAACTAAAGAGTGGACAAATATTGTATCGTGAAAAATTTATAATAGGTTGCGCAACCTAAAATAAGGGCCCATCCACGGGGGCGTCCGGATGGTACTGAGCCATCATCTCTTATTTAGTCCATGCTGATGGGACGACCGAATACTCAGCATCGATATCTGCTTGAGTGCTTAACGACACGGCTGGTACAGCGCCAGTATCTTGGCCGGGTCCCAGGTATGCACGGGTACTTTCACGATATGAGCCTATTTCTACACCATTAGTTCAAAAAAATAAAATAAAATAAAATATGATATTAAATTAGACTTGATATGCATGTATATCCCTGCTTGATATTGTTACATAATCATTACTCTTTCCCATACATGTGCATATATTTTTTACATCAATTCATATTTTATTTGTTAGTGCATATTACACACTCCCTACGATACGAGCCGATTTTTCACCATTTAGTTCTTGATCATTTAATATTTTTCACACATGCGCATATTTTCATATCCACACTCATATTTTACCTATTTGTTTATATTACACTCCCTACTTATTTTATACTTGCCGGGTTTAACCTTGAGTCCCCCACATGCCCAGGTACTGAAAATGTGAGCGACAATCCGCCATTACACGATCCGTATTTTCTAAAGCAGACCAAGCAGCAGTAGATTTCTGGGCCTCCACTTTTGTATTTTTGGTTTGGTATGTATCACCCCTTTGGGATTTTATTTTCAACTTTTGTATCAGTATTGTAGTTGTTACTTCTTATCTTATTTATGTATATCTTCTCTTTTATATAGCAGTAGACTAACTTCCAAGATCCTGGTAGATGACTACTATTCAATTCCATTCATTTCTTCTTTTACATACTTATAGGCCTCGTACACGTCGACTTATGCGTACCAACCGGTAACGCACTCTGTTTCCGTATCCTTCCGAGAAATGGGGCGTTACATATGCCATCCTAGTTTACCAAGAAATCATTTGTTCCAAATCTCATCTTACTCCATCCCTAAACTACTAAGATGTTTAGAGCTACAATTCTGAAATTTCTTAATTGATTATTAAATATTTCTGAATCTTTAATTGGTAATTATTGAGGTTTTAGTTTAATTTGTATTAACATTTGAAACTTTGGTCAGATGTGTGTTGTCTTCAAAGAACATCTTTGAAGTTTCACCTTCGCATCTATTGAAGTAATAGCCTACAGGTAAAGGCAAGATAGGTGACACTGATTTAGTGCCTACTAGTATTGGGGCCTCAGGCACGAGGCAAGACACTTTCTGATTTTGGTGCCTGGCTACAAGCCAGGGGACACATTTAGGCAGTTGTTAAAGGGCCCAAGGGTCAAGGCGAATGCATGAGGCGATGAAAGGGATGCAAAGGTGAGCATCCAATTGTCTTACTGGTGGTTTTGATCTAAAACCATGTTTATAGTTAGTTCCCATTGCTCTTATCCTTTGGGGAATATTTATCATAGAGGGAAGCATTTATAGGGTACAGATGGAATTGACATCAAAGGAAAGTTTGAGATGCAAACAACCTCATTATACAACAATCTTTCACCATCCCTTTTCTTTTACCTCTATCTTGTTTAATCTTTTGACTTCTAACTTTATTTGGTTTCATACGAACCGGCTTTCATGTTTGCCTCAATTTGATTCATATTCATGCATTTGATTGAATATTTCATCTTGTTAAACTTATAATATCCTATTTCTCTGGCTCCTACATAGCAACATAGCACTGTATATTTTAATAATTACAATTTAGTGCTATGTAGTTGAAACAGCTTAAAGCTTTGGCACACCTACCAAAACATAAAAGCTTTTGATCTGCAAATTGGATCATAATCTTTTTGGTAGTAAGATCCATCCAGTTTCAGCAACCATCTTTTTAATCACAAAACCTAACGCCATATTTATTTTCTATCTAAGTCTCCCCCTCATCAACCAGCCAGTCCATCTCTATCGATTTATTTAAACTTGCTTTCTATTCCTTCAGTACGATACATGTCTATTTGTTACTCCGTGTTAGGTTAAAAACCATATTATATAATATACGCATTATGGCTCATATAATCGATAGAAAAACATATCAAATTTGTAAAGTTTTCCTCCTTAATTTTTTATTTTTCTATATTTTCCAGTTATTAGTTTTTCATTTTTTTTTTATCACTGATATCTACGTATATTTTTTTTATTTTTTCCCACCTTTGACCAGCCCAGATGAAGATGTAAAAACTGAAGCAATGCCTCACTGCAATTCGCTTTCCACAACCTTGTATTCACTCTGTTACTTTGATTTTCTAATGTCAGTAATGAAATTAGAAATTTAGTTGCTTCACAATTAGAAAATGAAGATGATGAAGAAGAAGAAGAGCAAATGACGAGAGTAAAAAATCTATTAATAAGAGAATCTTCAGGCTAAGGAACACAAGTAGGAGACCAGTATACATGCAGATAGAATATCTCAAAAACTAGAGTATAGCAACCGAGCAAATAGCAGTGATGGAATTGTCCTCATAAGCAGATTTTAAGTTCTAACACAGTAAAGTAATGACTAGAAAAAAAATCACAAACCTTCAGGGAAGAGTGCTTTTCAGGTGGAGAATTCAAAAATATATCCATAAAAACCTGAAATAATTCCATGGAGCCGCAGGCCAATGCCTTAAGATTCCTAGATGCAGTCATCTCTGAATAGCAAAAAAGCAGACTACTCGCTTCACTGCTGTTTAAAATGAAGCTAGAGGGCAAATCAACACAAGGTTTAGCACCTTGATTAGTTTTCATGCAGCTTACATTTCCTTTCACAAGTTCCTGCCAACAAAGAATACTAGTCAAAGTAGCATTAATGTGCAGCCAGACAGAGTGTGAAGACTGATCATGAATACAATAAGTTACCATAGTACTGATGTGACTTTGGTTAGTTGTATTGGTAAAGGAAAAAAACTATACAGTACTTTTGACAGTATAGTGCCCAAGGGGTAGGCATGACCAGATTGGTGATCGGAGTCGCAATACAGCTAGGAGCATTTGCCAGGTTACTTCAATAATTCTACATGTATATAAGTGAGACATATACTATACTAACAAATAACTTTGAGAAACAAAGAGTTGAGGATTATGATAATTCCTAGCTTCTAGTCTCTATAGAGCCCTTACCAGATACCTTGGAAAGGTAATAATCTAAAATAAAGTACAAGCATGGTATAAAAAATAAAAAAAAATTAAAAAAAAAAAAATTAGACATGATATAATAATCAATATTCACATTCCAACTTCCAAATGATTAAATCCAATATACTGATTGTCAAAAGTTAAAACCAGAAAATAAGTCTAATTAAATACTAAAAGCAAGGGGAAAAGGGGGGGAAGAGAGGGGGGGTGGGGGGAGCAAGTAAACAGTCTTGATGAACATTGATCCTTATTGTTTAGTTATCGGATTGCTTAGTTTGCCATCCAAATCAGAGATGCACCACAAAGAGCACAAAGCAAAGTGAACTGAAGATGTTGAGTACATAAGGTAACAGTGGAATAATGATACATTGAAGTACTTACCTGCACCGCATTCACTATTGTTTCATGTAAAGATGGACTTTCACCCAGGGTAGCTATAAGCAGCTTGGACAAGACTCCAAAACTCTTGGAAGTATCAGTAGGAAAACGGCAGAAGGAAGGAAGCAGGTCCCAGAGTCCATGGAAACAAGTCTGCATACCTTTAAGCCTAGATGATTTACTAACTGAATAAGGACAAACATTATTTTAGATTCTTATCCATTTGATACATAATTTAACAAATAATTCATGCATATACCTTTCTTACAAATACTCTTGACAGATTCTGCAAGGGGCACAATATGCTCCATAAAATACAATAATGATGCTCCCACCACATATTTCTTCAAGATGGGTAGCATCCATGTATTAGAGCAAATTAACTTTTCCTCATCAAGAGATATTGGTATCAGCGAAAGCACTTTCTCAGGTCCCATTGCAATTATAGCAGTTCCAATACATACCTCTAGCTGAGTGAGCAAACAAAGAGATGAATGAAAGGAGGCGACAGAACGCAATATGTACAATAAAAACTCCAAATCACAAATACATGCTTACATAGAACAGGCTACTATTCTATAAGCTAGATCTTGTAATTCAATGTACTTAATCGTTAAGGAAATAAGCTAATCATGTATGGAAACAAAAACTTAAAGGATAATATAGAAAAGTATTTATAGAATGTAGTAAATAGATGCAGCATTCCAGTGAAACTACTTCCGTTCACGTCAATTCTTCAATATGAACGGATAAGGATAAAGCGTCAAAACATATTGTACAGTCAAAATTGAATGGTATGAATAGATGAAAAGTAGCATCCAGCCATTGCATAAAGCTGAAAGCGTTTCATCAGTTCTTTAGCAGCAACTTGGTTCAAGCACACGCAGAGACTCACAATCAACTAAAATAAAACAAAAGAAAGAAAAACATAACAAATAGATTAATAGTACCTTCCTCCTGATGACCTTAGGTTCTGTTTGGCAACAGGATAAAGTTATTCAAGGAGAACTTTGTCATTAAATTTCTAATTATTTTTGGAGAAAGTTAATTTACCCCAAGAAAGAATAAAGTTATCAGCATAATGCACAAAAGACAAGAAAAAAAGTGCACATTTTTACACTAAAAACAAGGCAATATTCCACTTGAAATCAGACTTGGTTTTGGCAAAGTTGTTTTTCGAGAATATATGTAACTATCCCACTTACTACCACACTTCCTTCTGCCAAAACAGACCTAAGAGAACCTACCCAGAGGTTTGGTTATATTATGATTTAAAATTGAAATGCTTTTGTAAAGCCTGATAATTGGTAATTCAAATAATGAGTTGAAATGTGGTAATACTAGCTAGCTCAGCTTAGGTGAACCCTCAAAGACAAGCTAAGCAATGTAGCAACAAAGCATCTAGACAGGGACCTAGCCAGCCACTTAAGCGCTCCAGCCTAAGTGGCTTTTGCCCGCCTAGGCAGCTCTAGGGCTAGATATCCTACCGCATCTAACTAATGCATAGAATTTCATTCTCAGAAATCAAACATCCTTGCTTCCATTAATTTGTTACAAGATAAAACATAGAACCTTTAGGATGTAATGCATGACTTCACTTCAAGGTTTTAAAAAAAAAAAGAGTGATACCTCCTATGATTACAAACAAGGCTTTAGAGGAGAGGCAAATAAATGAATTCCTGTTTGAAACTATGACATCTGTGTAACATCCTAGAAAATTCCTTAAGTTTGTAATACTACCATAGGTTACTGGCACTTTATATTATTTAAATGCTAGTATAAGAAATTAAGGAAATTTCCATGAGCTAAATTTAATACTTACCATAAGTTACCAGCATAAGTGTTTCTTTATACCTATAAGCCAGCAATTTTTTCATTTTTATTATTTAAATGCTTGTACAAAAAATTCGAAAAATATGCTCTATTTGAATGTCCTAGTAATATATTCTTAGCATCTACACAACTATTAGTGTAGTACATTATATCACTTCTTAATGTGGATACAGATGACACCTAGCCTAGCTCAGTAGGTGGAAAACACATTAGCTCTTTGGTTGCCACCTCATCGTTTTATGCCCAATGAGGAATTAGATGAGTGAAAACTAGACATCAGTGTAGACATAGGAGGTTAGTTGGTAAGATGAACTATTTTACTGCCATGATACCTCGCACTGCATGTGCTATAGGTGTTGTAAGTCGGTTTCTTTCAGGATGAGTCACTAGGATGCAATTACATGGACTCTCACATCCTTAGAAAAGGCTCCAGGCAAAAGCTTGTTATTTGGAGTAAAGACATGATCTAGTAGTAGGTTTTCAGATGTTGCTACTAGGCAGGTTCACCTAACGGCACATGGTCAACTTCAGGAATATTATGTATTTTTTGGAAGGAATCTTATGTTCTAGAAGAGAAAGAAGCGAAGCATGGTATCAGGATCTAGTACCAAATACCATACAATTGCAAACTTGTTGTGAGCTTGTTTGTTGAAAAATTCGTTGAGTGAGCTTAGTTTCGTGTCAGGAGGATCTCCAATGAGGTTGTACTATGATAATCATGCTGTTAGTTACATTGCTAACCATCCAATATTGCACGAGCATATGAAGCATATTGAGTTGATTCATTTTTGTGCGCCGGAAAGCGGTAGATGAGAAGATCGTTCAAACTCGACATATGTCATCAGTTTGTAGATTTGTCCAATAAGCCTATTAGGAAGATACAGGTTGATTTTATTTGTGACAAACTTGGCATATATGACATATACGCAAGCTTCAGCCTGAGCAGGAATGTTACGAGAAAGGGAGTAATAGTAGTAGTAGTAGCATTAGTAATAAGATTATAAATTTATATAATAGTAATGACATTTTATTAGGTTCCTTCTCCTATTGGATTTCTCATAAATTATATATATAGATAGATAAAACTTTATTAGGTTCCTTCTCCCATTAGGTTCTTCCTCCTGTATATATATATATATATATATATATATATATATATATATATATATATATATATATATATATATATATATATATATATATATATATATATATATATATATATATATCAATGTTGAAAATAACGCGTTATGAAACCCGTTATATTGTGTTACGTAACCTAACGAAACCCCCAATGATATGTAACAACTGGAAATAACTCAATGCACCATGACAGTACGTTTTTATGTTATTTTACATTATATTACGTAATGTTACGTTAAATTACGTTATGCTACGTTATTTACAATTATTTTTTTAGTAATTTCTATATTATTGTTGATTTTATTTTGATTACTATTGAATTGCTATAATTTTCTTACTTGATTAGTTGTTGGTTTATTTGATTACTTGTGGAATTGCTTACTTGTTAATTTACGATTAGGGTTAGGGTTAGAGTTAATTTTTTTAGTAATTTCTATATTATTGTTGATTTTACTTTGATTACTATTGAATTGCTATAATTTTCTTATTTGATTAGTTGTTAGTTTATTTGACTGCTCTGGAATTAATTACTTATTAATTTGTGATTATTTCCTTGTTCACTTATTGTAATTCCTCTCTGGTTGCTAAAATATTTTACTTATTAATTCTATTGAATTTTTAATTGAACTGAAATCAACAATTACAAATAAGATAAATTGGACATTGCAAAGACATAAATTACAACAATGATAATAACTGAAATTGAAATAAAAAATTAGAATATTGTTTTCTTGTTTTAACGATGAGTGAAATTAAGTTACTGACTTAATATAATTTATGAAGATAATTGTAAAAATTATTTTAAAACTTAATATAAAATTAGAATAAATTATGGATTACAAAATGGTTTTATATTCTTTTCTTAGATATTTAAAATTTATTTTTCAATTTATAAAAATTATTTTATATATTTTTATACAACAACAACAACTAAGCCTTTTATCCTAATATTTTATATATTTTTATATTTATTTTTATCAAATAAATAGAAATTTGCATATTTACATTATGTGTTACGCTATATGCGACATAACCTAACAGAGACAAAATGTTACGTTACCGTTATCGTTATTTTAAGCATTGACATATATATATATAGAGAGAGAGAGAGCAAACGGCAAATTCACCGGCGGTGAAGGGAGTTCCTTCACCGCCGCTTAAATAGCCCAATAAAATTATTACACATGGCGGCACTCAAAGGGCGGTTAAGAGAGTTTTTTTATTTATTACCTTGAGTGGCGTCACATGTAATAATTTTATTGGATCACCTAAGCGGTAGTAAAGGAACTCACTTCGCCGCTGGTGAATTTCCCGTTCTCTCATAAATATATATATATATATATATATTGGATTCCTCCTTTCATGTAATCCTGAATTGAGATCAACAATACCATTTTCTTGCATTTCACACTTACAACTCCGCTAGTACTGTGCTTAAAGATTTTTCTTTCACTGTCTGTCCCAAACCAGTATGAAGTAGGGTTGTGGTAGGCCGGTGACAGCCAGCGTAAAATATTATCACATATTATGACATGAGCCAAAATATAAATTTCGTTGGGAGCGTTTCCTACTGAGCGACACGCTACATCGGAGCCCTGGCGTAGTGAAAAATCTGCAAGAGTTACTAGCCTATCGTCCAGAAACAATGTGCCACGTCGGTGCCCAGATATGATGCCAAATATAAGAGGGTCACATACCTTAATGAGCAGGTGAAGGTAAATAAGTTAGCTTATATAGGATTTGGTTGGCATCATCGTAAGTTCCCTTACAAGTAAATTAGCAGAATTAGTTGATACTATGATTAGAAAGAAAGTTAATATTTTGTGCGTACAAGAAACTAAGTGGGTAGGTAAGAAAACTAAAATCATAACCTTGGAGTTATAAAACTTTGGTATTGGATAGAGATAAAAATTGTAATGGGGTAGATGTCATCATAAATAAACAATTACTTTGTGATATAGTGGAGGTTAGGAGGAAATTTGATAGAATTTTATTAGTTAAAATTATTTTAAATAGAGAAATTCTTAATGTCATTAGTGTCTATGCACCACAAATAGAACTTGATGAATCTAGTAAATATCAATTTTGGAAGGATCTAGATGAGATAGTACAAAGAATACCCATTTGAGAAAAACTATTTATTGGTGGTAATCTCAATGGGTATGTAGGAATTAGTCGTAATAAGTTTGATAGTATACATAAAGAATTTGGTTTTGGAGAAAGAAATAAAGCAGGTAACTCCATTCTAGATTTTGTTTTGTCTTAAGATTTAATTTTAGTGAATATTTGATTTAAAAAGAGAGTTTCTCACTTGATTACTTTTAAAAGTGGATCGAGTGCGAACCAAATAAATTTTTTTTAACCAGAATGATAGATAGAACTAGTTGTATCGATTGTAAAATAGTGTCAGGTGAGAGTATAGTTACCCAATATAAACTCTTATTTTTAGATACTTGGATTAGAAAGAGATTTAGAAAAATTAAGTATAAATTAAATCCTAAAATTAATTGGTAACAATTAGAAGGTATGATATAGTAGCCAATATCAGAACATATGGTGGTCTAATAAGTAATTTTTGAATCACAATTGGATTGCATCAAGGGTCTACATTGAGCCCGTTCTTATTTGTTATAGTGATGGATGAACTTAGTAAAGCTATTTAAAATGAGAAACATTGGTATATACTATTTGCTTATGATATTGTCTTAGTTCAAAAGCAAAGGTGAATACCAAATTAGAATTATAGAGGCACACATTAGAATTTAAAGATTTTAAATTGAGTAAGTTTAAAACAGAGTATATAGAGTATAAATTTAGTAAATGATGGACCATAAACTATAGTATTGTAATACTAGACAGATAAGAGATACAAATGAGAAATCAGTTTAGATATTTAGATTCTATTATTCAGAATGATGGAGAGATTGATAATGACGTCAGCCATATGATACAAACTAGCTAGTTAAAATAGATACAAACTAGCTAGTTGAAATAGAGGAGTGCAGTGGGAGTTTTATGCAATCGTAACATTCCATTAAGGCTGAAGGAAAAATTTTATAAAACTGCTATTACACCAGTTTTATTATATAGCACAGAATGTTGGGCTATAAAGAAACGTTATTCACAGAAAATAAGTGTAACAGAGATGCGCATGCTTCGCTGAATATGCGACAAACACAAGAAGAGATAAAGTGAGAAATGAAAATATTTGTGCTAAAATAGATGTAGCCTCCATTAATGAGAAGATGCGAGAAAATCGCTTATGATGGTTTGGTCATGTGCAACGTTATTGAAAAAAATTTGCATGACGAGCCCATAATACTAGAAAATTGGAAAGAACTGCAAAAAGAAGAGGTCATGGTACCTAATGATTTGAAATAGCGATTTATGATTCAGCCACATCAAAGTGAGTATATTATTTTACATGTTGATAAAATCAAAATACTTACTGTCATGAAAGATACTCGTGGGTCAAATATGGATGATAAATGTACAATTTCCAACTTCAAAATTTTATTATTAAATAAAAAAGGTAGGAATAAATTAAGGAAAAACAAAAACTAGATGGAGAGTTTAAATGCAAAATTGGCAAAAAGTCTAAGTTCATCCATATCAAAACATAAAAGAACACACTATGAAAGTGGGAAGCAATCAAGAGATCCTAACCGATTTCCATGCATTAATTGGGTGATAATATTGAGATCTTGACCTTTCACGATTCTCATTATTTATATAGTATTTGTATAATAGTTTTTCATATTTAACGGAACAAGACTTAGAGAAAATTACTTCTGAAAACCTGAAAGGGAAGACTAAAATTTATCTGTGTTCATAATAGAATTTCAAGAACTGTTCGTGGTTCATGCGAAGGAAAAAGTCTAACTACAAAACTTAGAAAACATATTTACTACATGAAATTATAGATGAAACGAACTATACTCTATACCTACTCTATCTTATACATGAAAGAAACCTCTGCACAAGAAATACTATCATCGCATACAATTAAGGTTACAATTTAATTTGCACAACTGCACAAAAGGGAGGCTACCATGTAATTACTACTGCTCACAAAATTGAACAAATGAAAGCAAAGCTCACAGTAACATAACTGGACTTTACAATTTATTAGCCTTCACATTGCGACTTACATGCTTCATATTCGGAGATTCTTCCTTCAAATACATGATCTTCAGTGATAATTTAAGAAAAACCTCCTTCATAAAGAAGTATGAGGTATCACCTATAAAATAAAATTATAGCACAAGGCACAAAAATTAATAACCGTAAACATATATGAGTCAACATAATATAGTGAGCACGAGATGGGCTCGCAAAAGTTTAAAAAATGAAGACGAGAAATCCATGAGTTTTTAAGGACAAATGCATGAGCAAAAATGATGGAAAAGTTAAATGGATTTTTGCAGATGAAATGGTACAAGATCAATACTATAATGTTATGAAACTTAATTTTTGTTTATTACTCTAAAACACATTGCAGCGTCACCAGAACATGCATAGAAATGAAATGAAAGTACCTAAAGTTGTGTCCATGCATGCTTTCAAGTATTAACCTGTCACACTAATACAAGAGAAGAATGAGATTATGATATATGCACAGGACTAAATTATGACCAAAAGATCAACAATTAAACAGGGCCATTGTGTTACTGAATTCGGTTTGTTCTACAAGAATTATTGTTAATAACTTGCAACATGAGATACATATCTATCTAACAAGCTGGTATGCAAGGAAATTGATACATGTAACATGTCATACAATACAATATATAGACCTTTTAGGTTTAATTCCAGGTTGCAAATTTGAAATGTCTTTTCCTTAATATTTAGTATATAGGTTATTTAAATAATTATTTGTACAACCATATAACTTGAATACATTTACAGAAAAGGGAAAGAAAAAAATGTAGAATAGTTTGTGTCAAGGCAAGGCTATGAAAATAAGGAAAATGAAGATTCAATTACAAAAAAATTTATTTATGTATCATATTAACTAATGTAATTTCATTTTCATTAATGACCTAATGGTAATTGCAGTTTGGATGCTAGTTATATATGTATGTGCGTGTGTGTACATAGTACATACATATATATACGTGTATGTACATGTATACACACACACACACGTACATACACGTGTGTGTGTGTGTGTGTATATATATATATATATATATATATATGCGTGTATATATTAGAGAGTTCTTGACTTATTTTGTGTATTGCTGGTTTTAAGTTATCTATTTATATTTAGTTCTTGACTTATATTTTGTGTATTACTGGGTTTAAGTTACCTATTTATATTTTGTTCTTGACTTATATTTTGTGTATTACTGGGTTTTAATTATCTTAGGTATTGTAATATATGTTGTTATATGCTTTGAGTACTTACCTACAACATACTGATTATTACTACACATAGGAATAAATATAAACATTATTTATCCTGATTTGACAATTTCGCCTACGAGTCTATCACGGTTATGATATCTCCTTTAAGATTTTAGGTTGACAAGATAACCACTAATCTGATTGCCATTAGGACTGTTCACACATCCCTCAAATCTTCTTTAATTCTCTATCCGTCCCTAAAATCATCACATTTCCATTTCCATGCCTAAATTATATAAGTTGGGTAAAAAACCCCTCTTAAGTATGTCAATTGACTATGAAAATATACTATGAAATATTCTCATAATATTCCAATGAACTAAGGGGTTGATTGATGCAAGAGGTTTTTAGCCCCATCTAATATGGATTTAAGGTTTGAAAACATAAATAGGAAAATTTTATGGGGTTATTGTCAGGAATAGAGCAGGAGTTGCATTTTTCTACAATTGGGTTATTTTCTATCAAGACATTTGCTCTACAACGTAATGTGAAGTCTATCCTGGCCATTAGTCTCTTAAAACTGCTAGTATAATTATTCAACAGTTACCAAGCCTAAGAGTGAAGGTAATTTCCTTCCAAAGTCTCGATAATCGCACAAGTCCACGATATGATCAAAGGCCAAAATCTGTTTCTTCCCTAATATCATTTACTTAGAACTATCTTAATTACGTTGGCATGGCGCACGGCTCGAGCCTAGCCTAGGCCCTGATCGGGCAACCCTAGGCCCAAGTCGCCCTTGCTGAAGCCCAAACCAGACATGATTCGGCACGGCAATTTGAAGAAGTCGATGAATTGAGCAAGCCCACCAGGCGTGGTTCGACAGTAATAGCCTCCCAACTAGCCATTAGGAGGTTTGGAGGAGTGTTTTGCAAAAATACCCCCTCCACCAGCCATAAAACAACTAGTTTTGAGGGGTGTTTTGGTCAATTGATTGTATGGAGTGGTATTTCAACCAAAATACCCACCCCTCAATAGCCATAAAATGATTAGTTAGGAAGTTTTGTATTTTGGGCTCTTTATAATTAGAGGCATCCTTCATTTCATTTGTCTCTCACAATCTCTTACTCTCTAATCTTGAAGGAAAAAAGAATTTTAGCCTCTAGTATCTCTCTAATCTCTCCTTCAAGTCTCCAAATCTCTCTAAATTCTCATTTATTTAGTTGTTTTAATTTTAACCTTTTACAATGCCACCATCTTCCTATTTCGTTGATATTGAAGATGAAGAGGTTACACTCAGGTCCTACTTCTCCCGAAATTGCTTCTAGCTCTCCAATTGACGAACCAATCACTCCCTCTTCAACTAAGAGATCCCAATCCAAGGTGTGTAGCTTCTTTATACGGGTTGAAACAGTGTTCTAAAAAACGTTCTATGCGGGCGCATATGCGCCCGCATAAACTTTTGCGGTGTAAAACCGCACAAAGAAGGCGAAAATCGCCCTGTCCATGCGGACAGGGCGATTATGCGGATTATGCGCTCTATGCGTCCGCATAATCCGCATAGGGCGCATAATCGTACCCGACCCGACCCGCAAAGAACGTGGGTTAATGGGTTTCAAACTCGTTTTAAAACCCGACCCGACCCGACCGTATCAATTCCCTTTTAATTCCCCTTCTCGTTTCTTCTCAATGAGCCCATCCCCATTCGCGATAAAAAACCCTAGCGCCCAAATTCCCTCTCCGATCACCCATTCCCTCCCCGATCACTCATTCCCTCCCCTCCGATCGCCTTCGACGTCGTCAATCGACTGATCGATAAGGTGGATAATTTCGCCGACCCTTAAAATCCTTTGTCGTCGTCCCGTTTGCCTAATCGATCGAGTCGATCGAGTGATCGCTCGATACCGTGAATCCCCTCGGGCCTCCTTCAATCGTGCAGCGGCGAGCAGTTCTCTCCCTTCCTTCGTACCTCCGCCTCCTCTGATCTGCTTCTCCCCTCCGGCGACCAGTCCCCCCTCCGGCAGTCCCCCCTCCGGTAGTAAATTTTCTGTAACTGCTTCAATTTCATTTTTTGCTTGTTTAATTTTATAATTTATATGCTAAATTTTGTACATAATTTTTTTTTATAACTTTTGTTTAGTTTCACTAGCTGCTTCTTTAATTTATATGCTAAATATTGTACATAATTTTATTTATAATCTTTGTTATGTAGCTGCTTCATTTTTGTTTAATTTATAATTTATATGGTAAATTTTTTTAGAATTTTTCTGCTGCTGCATAATTTCTGTTACATAATTACTGCTGCATAATATTTTCTGCAGCTGCATAATTTTTTTCCTGCTACATAATTACTGTAGCTGCTGCATAATTTTTCCCTGCTGCATAATTTTTTGAACTTGAATTTTATTGCTGCTCCAATAGTTTGATAATAACAGTTTTGAACTTGATATTCCTATAGTTTCTGTAGCTGCTTGATAATAACAGTTTGATAATAATATAATGACTGTAGCTGCTTCATTTATATTCCTATAGTTTAGATTATATTGGTTACTAGTCAAATTTGAATCAAAATGATATATTTTATAATCAAGTAAAACCAACGAACAAATTTGTGAAATTATTTTTACATAGATGTAGTAGAGTATTAGTTTATTTGAATTATTTGGCGATTTGTTAATTGTATGAATTATTTTTTTGAATGAGAAATAATTGTTTTATAATTTTTTAGAGTTTTATAGCATTAATATATCTATTTTTTAATAATTATTATATAAATATATATTAAAATATTAATATTCCGCATAATTCCGCGTAATCCGCATAATCGGCGCTTAATCCGATTATGCGTTATGCGGTCCTGGACCGCACGCATACTGAAAACGCATTCTTGAACATTGGGTTGAAATCAAAGATGATGCAGGCAACGTCACCGAAATCAAGGCGAAGTGTCTCATTTCCGGCAAGCTTCTAAACGTGCATCATTCGCAAGAGACAACTCACATCATCTGGCATAAGAAGGCTTACAAAAAAGAGGACCAACCCGATATTTGGCAATCTATACTTTTCAGTTTTCAAAATCTGGTAGTCTCTTAAACTTTACTTTTGATGCAACAAGAGCACGAAAAGCGATACAAAAAGGTGTAAAGTTTTAAAAATAATCCACCTACAACAGTTGAGCATCCACATTTTATTGATATGTTTGAAAATGGTTTTACTATTACTTTTCAACCATTTCGGTATCAAACTTGCCAATATGATGTTTTAACACCATTATTCTACAGAAAAACAAAATTTGATTTCTTGTTTTCAAAGTCTTAAATACAAAGTAGCTTTTACTTCTTTCTAATACCTAGACTTCTAAGCAACGAAAAAGTTTTGTATATATTACTACCCACTAGATTGATGAAACTTAGCAAATGCAACAAAGAGTTATTTCTTTTAATGTTGCATATATGGGATAAAAACTTGCTTAATTGATTTATCAAGAATTCCTAGAATTTGAACTTTCTCATAATTTTTTTATTATTACTCTTCATAATGCTAGTAATGACAATGTAGCTCTAAAATATCTGTGTGGTTTCTTACCATTACCAATTAACGGTGCTGGAGGATTTTTTTCATGTTAGGTGTATGTACCATGATAGATTGAGCAATCTGCTTTTGATGATATAGAGTAACTATTTATAAAATTAGAAGTACTCAAATGTTTATTGAAAGTTCATAAAGTAGAACTTTGCTTTATATATAAACATGCAAAAAATTTAATGTATGGCCAAAAAAATGCCTAGAAAAATGCCTGATAAAATTGAAGTTAGATGGAATTTTGCATATCTATGGTTACATGATGCTACTTCTTATAGAAATATTATTGATGCATTTATTGTTCCATTTAACGGACCTAATCCTAGTACTGAACTAAAGAAAACAGAAAAATATGAATGGGATATTTTTATAGCTTTACAAAATATTCTTCAAGTGTTTTAAGATGCCATAGTATTTTTATCTGGATGTTATAATGTTACTATTACTCAAGCTACTTTTCCAATCCATTTAATTTAATCATGTTTTAGTAAGGTCGTGAAAATCTTCATTTTGGACCCATAATAGCAAATGGAGGCACAATTTGATAAATATTATTTACCTCTTCCTATTATTTTTTGCTTTGATGTGCTTATTAACTCTTGTATGAAAGAAACAAAACTTAATAGTTTGTTTGATCTTTTATATAGTGAGCCAAAGGCACTATTCAGTGCAAGAATAATATTAAGGAATATTTTAAAGTATTAATTAATGAGTATAATTCTAGATTTGGGACTCCACCCCGAACAAACATGTAACTCATCCGAAGGCAAGAGTTTTATGCCAAGAAACTTCCTAATCAACTCTATCATTGGTAAACATAATACCTCGGAATCATCATCAACTGTAAGGAAAATTTCTTAACTCGATAGATATTCAAATGCTTAATGCTCCATTAATAAAGTATCTGAATAACGAACCTGATTTTGATCTTTTATAATGATGGAAACAAACTGGATCAACAATATCCAATTATTTCCATCACAGCTTGCAATTTATTAACGGCGTAAGTTTCTATTATAGTTTCAGAGAGCACATTCAACATAGAAGAATAGATAATCAACGACCACAGAACAAGTCAGGATGTTTTCACATTGCAAATACTCATTTATCCAAGGGACTAGTGATCGAAAATAGAAGAGACAATAAGGCTTGGATGTCGTTGATATCGAGTGCACTCGAAGACTTAAAAGTAGAAGAGTTGCATCATTTTCTTAGGAAATATTTGCATACGATCAAAAATAGATAAGTAAATATCAACCTAATTAAGATGTACTCATACTACTGTGATGAAGCAATAATTCCTTAATATTTTTATTCGAATGGCAAATTTCATGTAAATATGTACTATTATTGATTTAATGATTAATAAAACTTTATTTTCTCAAAATACCATTTGGTTGTTATATTTTAACAATTTTTTCATATTTTTCTGTGTTTCTTTTCTTTTTTACAATTTTCTCAAGAAAAATAATGTGTGTATGAATATCCGGGCCAACCCAGCTCCTGGCTCAGGCAGCCCGAATCCCCGATTGGATAGATCTACATTTACTACACATACTTCCTATAATTCTATTACATCACAACAACCATCAAAACAATCACATCAATTTTATATGGCATGGCAGCTTAAAGATGGGCAAGTAGGCTAAAAATAACACAAATCAAACACCTACATGCTTACGGAGTGTTGAGATGCTTGAGAATGTCCAATATAATCACATAACTATGTAATTTTTGTCAGATTGAGGTACAAGGAGTTCATGATAATTTTTAGGTGAGCATTTGATGGATAGCATAATCTCAAAATCTCATAAAATTGTGATACTAAAAGTTTCTATTTATTTAGTAGAAATTTCTAAGTTTTTTAGCTTGGTTTTGTAGTCTGTTTTGAATATAAAACTTTTCAAATGAAC
>JAYEPQ010000018.1:19838275-19855775 GCA_036321105.1 Dracaena cambodiana
TGTCACATCTTGCACTCCTCTAATATGATAATAAAATTAATTTTTAACGGTTCAAAAAGTGCATGTGGGCCCTACTGCATTATGGGGAAAAAGGTTATGTATAATCTTGATAGATAATGAAACTTCTACGAAAGGGTTCATATACTTTCTCAAAACTAAAATGAACATATAAATTCTCCTTACTACATGATAGGAAAATATTTGTTTCCATAGGTATGTTGATAATGCCTTCTAAAGTGAACCAAGTGTATATTGGGCGTTTTAGTGGAGATTTGTGATTCTTAGGGTTCAATTTGTGAACCGTGAAGACAACCCTTAAGGATTACATAATGGAAAATAGAACTAAAAAGTGTTTATTGTTTTGGGTTTAGTAGGGAATAGGTATGAATAGTACCTAATAAAAATCTATATGCTCTCAACAATAATTCCAGCATATCTTTCTCCTCTTTGTATTCATCAAAAAGCCAAAAATTTCAGAAGACAAATGGTTCCACACAGTGTTCAGCCCAAATGGCCATCCAGACTACAGAGCCAAAGGTAGGCAGGCAGACCCTTTAATGATTTAAGCAGACTGTTTTTTTAGGCTAAACCCACTCCTTTAGATAGGATAAAAAAATCTTCAAGAAAATAAAGTGTTCAACAAATATCATGTACCCCATGCATTTAATAACGTGAACTTTTAAGCATAATTTACCATTATTCTAAATATCAGCCGCGACGAATGATATATTGTCCAATATATATCGTTTTGAAGGATCAAGGGATACGATACAAAAGCTTGATATTAACTCATATCCCACTATATATTGTCCCGATATTGAAGGATCAAGGGATACGATACAAAAGCCTGATATATTGTCCCGATATATCGTCTGATATCCCTCTATTAGATATGAAAAATGTCCATCTAATACAATCCCAATATCCAATATTTAGAGAACGAATTTTATCCATCCAAATAACATAACAAAAAGGAGGTTTGAACTAGAATCCTGAACTGAAAAAGTCTCTAACCAATGGTGAAAAAGAGTCATCTTAAGAGGTTGAACAAACTCTAAAGAAAATAAAAGAATGTTTATAACAAAAAGACGATCCCAAAACTTAATATAGAACAGAGGAATAGTTAGGGATGGTATAATTACAAAGTCACCTATCGGCTCAAGGAAGTAAAATAAATACAAGTTGCAGTGAGTGAAAAGTTTCTGATCCGCCTCCAAAGGACTGTCCAAACACGAGTAAGTGGAAAAAAGAAGTCACTCTGTATAAGCAGGAAAGCATAAAAATATAGAAAATGAACAAATAATTGTACCAGCATTTGACAAAGCAAAGGTGTGAGGCAAAGCAAATTTTTTGGCAAGTTTTGAGGCAAAGCATAACAACTACTTGGAAAACAAAGATTAAGCCTCAAGATGTACATTGTACACCTCATATTTTTCCATTATTTTTTCTTTTAAAATTTTGTAATTATTATAATATACAAAATTAAAAAGATAAAATATAAGTATATGCAATTATAAAGAACCTTCAAACACAAAAGTTCAAGATATATATGATATTTTACCCTCCTCATTTAAGTTTGAATGCCTTGCATTTTATTCGAACATAAAGTTCCCACAGGCTTAAAAAACTGACCTATTTGTTACTGGTTTACGCCATAAGCATCTCACAAATAAAATGCAAAATGAGGCAAGAATCATACACTTCAACAGTTTCTTGTATGATTGAGGCATGTGTCTCATGATTCTCAGCATCTCCTCTGTGCACCTCAAGGCATTTTATTCTTCCTTCAAAATGACTTGAGGTGCGCCTCTTTTGTGCTTTAAAATGAAATTAAGATTTTCAAGCATCATGCCAAAAAGGCAAAAACTAAGTATTATTAACATGACTTACAATGTCAAACTGTTAAAACCACTTTGTTAGTAAGGGGCCCTATAAGGTTTTAATCTTTCAAAATTCAAAATCCAAATATACCAATATAATGTGTTAAATTTATGCTATTTTGTAATGACTGTACTATGGAATATAGTGCAGTTATCTTAACAGGAACAACATCTTTACACACCCCTAACCTGCAACTGAAGTGACAATCGGTGGAAGAAATTTAATCCACAAGCTTGGTTGTGTATCATAAAGCTTCTTTAGGCCGTCTTTGAATAAGATTAATGCAGAAATAACAGTATCAATGGGATTGTTCCCGGTAGATATATACGATACAAGCCCAGAAATGAGGTGCTCCGAATAAGAAACAAGATCTTCAACTTTCAGATATTCCACTAATGCTTCAAGAAGCCTAAGAATGTGCAGTGTACATGATGAGAATCTACAGCCCAGGAGTTTATAAGCATCACACATGACCTTCATCCTGACTTTCTCAGATAGGTTGGGAACAATAACTGTAAGAACGTTCAACATATGGAGCGCTTCCAAATGCTCAGATTCCGATGAAGGCCTGTACTTCTTGTACATAGAGAGGACAGCTCTGCTTCCATTTGCAATAACAATAGGACTACGAAAATCTTTAAAGACCTTCTCAACGCATACTTGAGCACATTTACGGACCTGCAGCGTGCAAATGTTTATCATTATAAACTCGTAGAGAAAGAACAGCAAGAAATTTTGGCATCAATACCTTAGGCCGCTTGTCGACAGCATATGCCAGAAGCCTCTGCAAAGGCAATTCCACCGAATCCCAATCCTCCAGATCAACGAGGAGGACCAACACACCCAAAGACTTGATCAAAGATCTAACAGTCCCAGTGGCCAGATTGGGATGATGACCCAATTTCAGGAAATCGGCAAGAACAAAGGCAGCATCTTTGGCCTTGGGCGGGGGCAGGACCACGGAATCAACGAGAACGGAGAGAAGAGAGGATAAAGCGGCGATGGAATGGGGATCGAATCGGCCAGCGGAGTCTCTGAAGGCGGTGATGGCGGCAGCGAAGTAGGCAGGGGGGTTGAGGGGAAGGCCCTCTTCGAGGAGGATGGACTTCATGGCCGCAGCGGTGGCGATGAGGTGGCGGTGCTGAAGGGCCTTGGATTTCGCGTAGCGGTCGATGAGGGCCTTGCAGACGTCGGCGCCGGAGGTGAGGATGGGCTCGCCGCATGCCTCGCCATCGTCGTTGCCAGAGCGTTTTTCAGGACTAGGGTTTAGGTCAGTCGTCGAGTTAGGCGCCGTTTCGGATGATTGCCGCTTCCTCTTCATGTTTGTTTCCAGGGTTTAGGACGAAGGAGAGGGAGGGAGAGTTGCGAATCGGGGTAGGAGCCGGGCGAGGGTCTACAGACGGAAATTTACTATTAGACTTGGGAAATTCTATTTGCGCACACTCTTGTCGCCTTGCTTCACACCTAATTCCTATTTTGAAATACTATTATTTTACTCTTTACGCCCAAATTCTTTTCCAAAAATATCCCTCCTGATGTTAAGCTAAGAACGCAAAAATATTTTGGTCGGGTATTAATACCCGACCAAGAAACATTCTGGTCGGATATTAATACAGGACCAAAAAACGTACTGGTAGGATATTAATACCCGACCAGCAAGCGAAGTCTCCCCATAAAAGAAAAATAATTCACGATAAATTTCAAACAAATATACATGAAACCAAAAAAAAATCAAATCGATTTTAGATTTGTTCTCTAACACCAATTGCATATTAGAATTTTCCATTTGCATAAAAAAACTCAAACTCAAATTCCAAATCCAAATTTCACTTGTCACGGTAAAATCAAAAAATTTAAAATTCTTCTATTTTTTTCAGGAACATTAATGTATAAAATTTTAAGGGGTCAAGAAATCAAATTGATGATTTTGTAGGAGATGTATTTTTATTAAATACCAAAAAAAATTATTTAGGGTTTTAGGAAGAAAATAGAGTAGGAAAACGATGAGTCGTGGTTTTAAATTTTAAGAAGTTTTAGTTTGGAATTTGTAAGGGTAAATTAGTCCAAAAAAATAATGGTAAACTTGTAATTATTTATAAGTTTCAAAACCGTACGTCAAGAGTAAAATGCTGGGTGCAAATAGAATTTCCCATTAGACTTACTGTTTCAAAATTATAAATAATTACAAAATTACTATTTATTTTTTTACTAATTTACCCTTTTAAATTATAAATTAAAATTTTTTTAAAATTTACAACTATAATTCATCATTTTTCTCTTCTGTTTTTTCTCTAGAATCTTTAAAAATATTTTTAGTGAAATTTAATTTTTAAAGAATATATCTCCCACAAACCCATTGATTTGATTTCTTAACCTCTTAAATTTTTTTAATTCATGTTCCTAAAAAGATCTGAGAAAATTTTAAATTCTTCAAATTTACTGTAATAAGTAAAATTAGGATTTGAAGTTTTCATTTGAGTTTTTTTATTCAAATGGAAAATTCCAACATGTAATTGGTGTTGGAGTACAAATCGAAGGTACAATTTAAATTTATTCTTAGTTTTTTATGTATATTTGTTTGCAATTAATTATTACTTATGATTTTTTGTGAGAGAGACGTCGGCTGCTGGTCGGGTTTTAATACCCGACTAAGCGATTCTTTGGTCGGGTATTAATACCCGACCAATATACTTTTAGTTTGGGAATTAATATCCGACTTGAAAAATTTGGGATCGGATGACATAAGAATATAGAGAGAAGGAGGAGGGTTAAACTTAGAAAAAAATTGGATGCATAGAGTAAATTGGTAACATTTCAAAATGAAAGTTTGGTATAAAGAGCACTCAGGACGTTAAAACTAAATTGCAGTGTGTAAATAGAATTTCCCACGGCCGAGGACCAAGGTTTTAGGGAGTTTCCAAAGGAGCACACCATTTTTCCTAGTGAGCCCAGTTTTTCTAGTACCCACCCTCTCTTTTAAAAAAAAAAGGGTTTTCCTAATGAGCACACCAAATATATCTATCCTACCCTCACTCTCTTTCTCTCCCACTTTTCCATTTCTTCTCCCCCACCTCTATTCTTCTCTCCCTCACCTCTCCAATTTAGGACCGGCCAAATCTCCAACCCTAATACCCAACTCCACTCTTCATTCCCTCTCCCACATCTTCCTCTTCCCCTTCCCAACTTCCTCCACCCAAATTATTTGATCTCTCTTCGATTTTGCCGCTGCCCCCGTCAATCCCGCCACCGTTGCCGGTCATCCATCTCACGCCGCCCCGCCGTCGCTTTTTGGATCAAGATGGGTGAGATCTCTTCCTCATTTAGCAATTTTTTTTTTATTTTGGTCTCTTTTTTTGTGCAAAGAATATGAGATATTTGAATTTGGTGGTCTTGTTGGGTTGGAGAGAAGGAAGAGAGGAAAGGAGAAGGAGATGGAAGGGTTTTGATAATAAGATTGAGAATGGAGCATTGGGATTTTGGAGGTGGAGGGTTTTTTATTATAGAAAAAAAATTTAAAATTTACCTCATAATTCATTCTATTTATAAGTGTACCTCACAATTTATACTTTGATTATAATTAATAAAAAATTAAAATATTGTAATGCTAGTTGTAAAATATGCAAAACTCAATTAATTTTTTAGGGAAATTGAAATTATCATGAAAAATAAATTTGGATTCATGAAAAAGGATACAGAATGCAAATAAAAAAAGAAAAAATCGTTTGAAAAAACTATCTGATAGCAGAGAGATGGTTCTATAGATGACTTTGTATAAAGTGAAATATAAAGAGAAAAGAAAATAATCTAAATATGCATTTTTTTTTTACATCTTGTCTGTTGAGAGAATCGTATCTAAATAGATTAGTGAAACGCTAATTGTGAATAATAATGTGTATTTTGATATGAATTTTATTTTGTATTAGCAGAATAGATATCGGAGTGGTTGAAATAATTTTACGATCAACCACTCTCAAACCAACATACACAATCAACTGCCGCGCAAACTTTGTGGCACTATATCCTTAGGGTTCAAACGAGCTCTCCGATTCTCATGCCGCCACGACCGCAGGTGGCGGCGGAAGACCCAGCCCGACCGCACATGGACAAGATTTGCAGCAAATATTATGTCCTGGAGGACAAGTGTATGCACTTGAGGCTAGAAGGAGCAGGTGCGCTTAGACAGAGCAATGCCTTTCTTATTAAAAGAAAAGATTGTATCCTTTAAAAGTTTAATAGATAATGCTTATATTTTAACATATTAGGTTAAATAAATACCTAATCTTTATTGAAAATTCCGATGATATTCTTGTTTCGATTTGGAATGCAAATGATATTGCTTAAGAATGTTGCAAATGATATTCTTGGTCTGAAGTAATCGACTCTTAAAATGATCAAATTTCTTCTTTTGGAATGACTCGAGATTATATCTATGAACTTGCTTTGCGTCCAAAGATCTCAACTTGTATGATGCATATGTAAATATTCGGAATGCAAATGAACTTGCTTTGTTGTTCATGGTGGAGAGCATATATAAATATTTATTAATCTCGAAAAAACCGAATCGAATGGAAATGGAAACTAAATCGAATAAAATCTGCTTAGTTGGGAGAAAATATTATTTATTTGGAAAAATAAAATAAAGTAAACATGGATTTGCTTTTACTGGGGATCAACCAAAGGTGCTCACGTGAGCAGTGGAAATACTCACCACTATACTACAACGACTTCATGTTTAATGGGATGAAAAAAGACTTATTTATAGTAGTGCTTATCTCCTATCCAGAGTGTACACCCTGGGCAAAAATTTACTGTCCAAACTTTCAGTCCGGACGAAATTTTTTCGTCCGGACTTTCAGTCCGGATGAAATTTTTTTGTTCGGACTGGAAGTCCAAAAAGAAGCTCACTGTCCAGACTTCCAGTCTGGAAAGAAATTGAACCGTCAAAATTGTCAGTTCGGACTTTGAGTTTTTTTTGTTCATAATTTTTTTCAATCTGCACTGTTTCTAGGTTTTTTTAGTAAGCAAAAGCCTAACAAAATTAATTTTTGAATTTAATTTGTGAGATAAGTTAACATAGAAAAAGATTTGAGAGAATACTTTGTGGGTTTTATGTTTTTTTTTTTTTTTTTTTGGTTAACTGATCAGTTTGAGAAGAGAAGGAGATGAGAGATTGAAGAAAGGGGTATTTTAGTCCAAAAAATTCGATGGCAAACTTGTAATATGGATGAAATTTTTAAGTGGGTTCACTAGGAAAAATGGTGTGCCCCTCTAGACACTCCAAGGTTTTAGCTTAGGGTTTTTTGTTAGCCGACATTCGGGGTGAGAAACGAGTTAGGTCCGGATCGGATCCTGTAAGATCCACTTGACATCTGCAATCCACGGGAGTTTCCAAAGGAGCACACCACTTTTCCCACTGAGCCCACCTTATAGTGTAATTTTGGTCTGGGCTGAGTTATAAAGTGGGCTCACTAGGAAAAAAGGTGTGCTCCTTTAGAAACTCCCACAATCCACTTAGAAAATATAACCCACTAAAAAAATTATGGAATATAGAGATTCAAAATCTAATAATTTATCTTTTTTTTAAGTTATCAGATCCATCTTTTTCTAACAAAATTTCTTCTTTCATGTAAGATTTAAATAGGAAGATTAATCTTTTTTTACTTCCTCCTCAATATTGGACATATTTTAGATATAATGTGATAAGTGTTAAGCCAATATTGACCATATTTTAGATACAATGTGATAAGTGTTGGGCCAAAAATTTGTTTCCATTCGGAAAGCCCAGAGTGTGTTACAATCCGTTAATCCAAAGGCAGGCCCGGTCCTAACGTTTTAGAGGCCCGGGGCGAAATGAGAAAGGGGCCCTAACAAGTCTTATTAAAATTTTAAATAAATATGATTCTTTCCAAACTTGAATTTTCTTTCTAAAATATTGAGTGATTGATAGATCACACACCTCCTTATTTTTCAAGTCCATCTTAATCAAGTACTTTGCGAGCATGTTATTCTCACTGATAATTGTGATGGCTGATTATAAGATTAATCAGAGTGGCAAACTAAACTTGAAATTCAGGGGTTGCATTGAGTACAAGTCAAGTAGGTCAGTTAGATACGGAATCACGTCGGGCTCAGATTCAAATGTCAGGTATGCATCCAGATCTCTCTCCAGCATGACCATCTGAACTAAATAGGCCCCTAAATATTTTTTCATACCAAACCATATGACATAAACCATCAGCCAAAACATTTTCAAGTGATTCCCATTTTGCACAGCTTTCTTAGGACCTGAAATTCCTTCCATTTATCCCTTCTGAACATGCTCTGATTCCAAGAAACTTGTACAAGGAGGTGCAGGCCACCAACTTAGCAAGTTGAAACTTGAGTCTAGCATATATTTACTCTTTATAAGTGTATCTCTTTCAATTTCAGATATCCAACGGTTCTATTTTATATTTCCTTTGAATTTTACTTCTCTATAGTCCTAAAAATAATGTGCTAGTTTAATTAAATAAGCTAATAAATTTGTACTTCCAACTAGTGGCCTGTTTACCATGGTCAGCATCAAGAGAGTTTTATTAGAATCAGAATCAATACTCTCTTTTCTAGTTAAAATGAAGGTCCATAAAATAAGAACTTCACACACATTTCAATATTAGCATTCTATGTAAGATAGAATCATAAATCACTGAAGTGACTTAAGTAAGAACTTAGAAACCCCTCAACTGTTAAGAGCCCAACAGCAGTGCAACAATGTTCAAACTCTAAACAAGTAAGGCATCTGAATGACTCTAATCCAACTGTTACTCTAACCGAATAAAAGAAGAATATAAAAAAAAAAACTCTCAACCTCACAAGCTCCACCCGTAACACCAAGGCATACATGCATCACGATCTAACCAAAGATCTCTTTTTTAGCCAAATACTAATATTAATGAAGCGATCTTTCACGTTAAAGACTAATTCAGCATTAAAACCTAACTTTACAGCTAAAATCTTACAATTTTTTCTTCCTTTGCAAAATTTACTAACCTCTCTTCCGCTCGCAACAGCTGGAAGATGATCCCAGAACGAAATCCTCGGACGCGTACCCATTCGCCGTTGCCGCCGCCGCCTCCCCGCCGTGCTCCCCGCCCTCCGCCGGCAAAGCGCCGCCGGAGGCACCAGCTCCCGCTTAGTGCGAGAGATTCCCCATACTGGCGCTCTTCCTGATGGATCCATCAGTCAACCGAACACCGAAGAGCTTCACCCCTCGATTAGGGCAAGTCCTCGAGTTGTGGCCATTGTGGCTGCAATGCGAGCACCTCCTCGTCATCTCCCCACTCCCATAAGCAGCAGCACAAAGCTAAGGTTAGGGTTAGGGTTAGGATTAGTGGGCCCTCTTTAGACTATGGGCCCTGGGCAGGTGCACAGCCTGCACCTGCCCAGGGCCGGCCCTGTCCAAAGGCCTAGCACGACATCAGATGACTTCAACATGGGAAGTCTAATAGATCGCCCATTCCACCTCCAGCTGAGGTATTGAATTCATTATCAAGATAAACTACTACCAAATCGAAACCGATAAGAAAAAATTTCAATCTTTACATAGAAACTGTTAATAGTAAAGTCTCCAATAATCTCAACACAAAGGGTGCCCCAATATAAATGCCTCTTTTCTCCACAGAAAAAGGAATAATTCTTTTGACTCCAAATGATTTCCCGTAGTGACTATCTAATCTATTTGGGTAGCTTGTAATCTTGAAAGGTAAGGACGATTGAGAGACTATAACCTATTTTCCAATAAGATCAGTGTAGAACATTCACATTTCTACTGATGACATAGGCCCAAAACCTTCTCGGCTAAATTTTATTAAAATACTTATCTTCTTGCTCTCTTTATTTGTCAGATTGTTTTACAAATTGGTCACCCAGTGGTACTTGTTCGATTTGCTCAGGAAGTCTATGTCAGATCAGAGCAAATTTTGGCACAAATATTTAGCACTGCCTATAAAAACTAACATCCTTACTATGCCTAACATATGGTTTAAAGGCCAACAATGTCAGCATCTCCTATCTCAAGAGGGAGACAGGGTGATCATGAGTTTTTCTTATGAGTCCTAAGATTTGAATGCCTCAATCATCAGGGCAAAGTTCATGGAACTTATGAGTAAATTGTCATGCTCACATAGGCGCTAGCGCAAGACCCCTCGTCCTAAGCCAAGTAGCCAACAAGGAAGAAGTGCATCTCGCAAGTGCCGAATAAGACTACAGGTGCACACTGAAAGCGAACTGACTTATTACAAGAAGTGTTTGAATAGCAACAACCTACATCCACCAAACGCCTTGATATGATAGTAAAATCAAATCGACTTTTGTACGATGGAAGAGGGCCCTCATTGAATCAGAATCCATGCTCGAAGATCATGAGCTGCTCCCTATTATACCTTACAACATAAGTTTAATTTCAAGCTTTATAATTTAGGAAAAGAAGTGTGACGGCACGACGGATATGTTCGACCATGACGTCGATTATCATGTTACAATACAGCTCCAAGGAACTACCGACGACATTATTGTTGGGTTTTCTCCATGAATAGAGAAAGAGGTGAGAAACTGGTATAGTAGACTTCCTACTTGATCTGTTTATTCCTTCCGACAATTGCATCGTTTTACTGTAATCAACGATCCTGAGTAGTGGTTAAAATTGGTCAACTCAGATTCAGTTTTTGTAGGTAGATTCCTATGCAGATTTTGAATTCATTTTAGTGTCACGGACCACCCTATCTAGCAATCAACATTGCTATCTAATGGCCAAAGTGCGGATTTAGCAGCTAATTTTTCTCTACACGACTTATTTTTAGGATTTTTAGGATACCAAGATATGAATTAGAATCTTTGCACCATATATATGGGTTGCATCCTTTTATAAAACTATCTTATGCTTTGATTAATTAATAAAGTTTTGGAGAATTTGAAAGGTAGGGTTGATGGCCATCATACCTCATCTCTACTATTGGTTTTTCTTCTTCTTCTTCATTGCTTTCTTCTTAATTAGGTATTTTTTTATTACTTTCTAGTTAATTTCTAATGGCTTTTTTTTTTATAAATATATAGTTTATATTTGCTCTCTAGTTATGGGTAACTAATTTTGTAGAGATTTAAGACGTAGATGAATTTAGGGTTTGCTGGCTAATAATTGTAAAACAATTCTTCTCTCTATGCTTAATTTTCATAGTTAAATTAGAGATCTTAAAATTGTAAATCCTAAGTTTGATAGGTTATGCTCAGTAATTTTTTGATTGTTTTGATAGTTTATGTTTATTAAAATATTTGGAGTTGATTATTTGATTTAGCAAGTTACTAGCCTACAAGATTCAATGTAATTTAATTGATTGATACTCTCTGATGATTTATTCTTGAGTTGAGTCTCTTAATATTTCATGCTTAGAAATAATATAATTGACATTAAATTAAAAAGATAGTCTTTTTACTATGTTATGTGACTGTTCATGATAGAATGAGACAAAAGATAGCGGACTATTATTGTATCTCTTAATATTGTGAATTCTATAATCTTAGATTTCACTCTTCTTCTAGTTAATTAAATCTTTCTAAAAACCAATCTTTTTATTAGTTCATTAGATAAAATTAAATTAAGAATTTCCAAACACTCAAAATCCTTATAGGATGACATGTTAATGCTACAATACATGTGCATTGACAACATGAATTTAATTCCAATCATCATCTAAGATTGTTTGTCAGTACTCTACAAAGGATCATTTTCGAATGGTTTCAAAAACTCCCTCCAAAGTCTATCAAGTCATGGAGTGATTTAAAAACTCGGTTCCATCCTCGTTTATATGAGAATCATACCCTGGTAACCATGCCAACTCTTATCATTATGAAGTAGTAGAAGCAGGGCAAGTTTGTGAAAGACTATAATGAGAGGTTCTGCAATCTCTCTAAGATGCCTTGATGATATACCCATCTCAATGCTACTTCAGACTTGCCAGCACAATCTATTAACTAGCATCGAGTCTGGCATAGATGGTGTCAAAGCTAACATATGGAAGGAGTCGAAGGATCAAACTGAAATAATTGAAAGCTTATTGAGAGACAAAGTTAACAATGATAAAGGCAAGTAGCCCTGATGCAACAATAACTAAAGTTCTTCTCAATGTCAACCTCGCGACTATTAAAGATATCGTGATACTCCTGAAATTGCCACCATGTGAAGTGTTGCAGTCATAAACAGAAGCAGTACTATACA
This sequence comes from Dracaena cambodiana, assembly GCA_036321105.1. NCBI lineage: Eukaryota > Viridiplantae > Streptophyta > Magnoliopsida > Asparagales > Asparagaceae > Dracaena > Dracaena cambodiana. The sequence goes on from JAYEPQ010000018.1 coordinate 19,850,406, forward strand.
AAAAATACAGAGATAGTATTCCTTCAGAAAGATGATCAGTGGACATAATCCTCTACACACTGATGAAGGGTAACAACATGAAACTACCAGAGCCCCAATATATTGAAGAAGTGTGTCACACCAATTACTCTTAAGTATTGCCTAATACACTAGAAGTTGGATCATCTTATGATAGATTGCTACATCCTCGAGGACAAGATCCAAACATTAGCCAATACTAATGTACTTTTGCTGTGTACTGAGAAGAAGAAGGCAAGAGCAAACATGGTGTTTTTTCAATTTAGTTTGTCCAAATACGTATCGGTTGTTAGTAATATGCCAAGAGTTTGAATTAAAACAAAAATGAAATTGGTCCACTTCGATCGAGATGGTTAGCAAGACAAAGCTTTAGTTCCCTTGACAACCAAGTATAGCAAGATCATGTAGGTGCATCTAGACTTAGTTAAAGAGATGCAGGAGGTTATGAAATCGAGTATGGAGAAATCCAATCCCAGGCCAAAGCACATGACTTATGTAGTCATCTCCATTTCTTGCGATGAAGGTATGCCCTGTACTCATCTCGTAGATTCATAAGAGGAGATTATACTAGTGGCGAGAGAGCCGCCAACTCTGCGCATACCATATCAAAAAAAATATGACACTACTCTTGTCCATATGCAACAACCAAAGGTGCCAGCATTGAGCTCTGCTCAACCATCATACCTATCTCTATTCTCAAATAAGGGTAAGCAAAAAGAGGTTAGGTTAGATAAGGTCTTGAAGCCCAATTATCGCTCATCCCTTGGCTTGCCAACATCTCAAGTAGGCTCTCACTTTAAGAGCTACTATGCATGTCCAAGAAGATGAAAGATGCAATGAAAGAAACTCTAATGAACGGTGAGTCATTTGTAACTTTGATTTCTTTGCCTGCAAGTAACAAGAAGTGTCTTACCTTCTATTGCCATCAGGTGACATAACTTTCAAGCATCACATTCACAATAAAAGACATGCTCATCAAAAATCCTTAGCACCCTTTATATCATACAGGATATAGCGGTAGCACTATCAGTAACTCGAAAATAAATCTGACCCTAGAGAACTATGATACATTTACCTGTGGAGCTACTGATAGCAAGGCGGAAAATCAGAATAGAGAGCATTTTAAATAAGATATTTTGATGACTTAGATTATGATTAGATGATCAAGATTAAACCTCCTGTTACTTTTATGGTTGAGATCCTTTGAGAATGAAAATTTTAATTATAAAGGAAAAAATTCTTTGATTTGAAAGAATTTTTGGAGACTGCAAAAGAGGTTTCTTTTGAAAGAAGAATTCTTAAGGAGATTTTGAAAGAAAAGGAGGAGCTTTTGAAGATTATCCTCATTTTTCTTCACCATCATCAATAACATTTGTAGAGACATGACGCAATACAAATTTTTTACTTTGTGGAATGCTACAATTGGAGCTACATTATCAACACTGTCTTTTCCTAATTGTCAATTATCATCTTTCGAATGCAACTATATAAGGGCTATAACATCTTTATAGTTTAGTGTTTAATTAATATCAAGTTGTATAAGTTCATAAATTCTATTTTCATAATTTTTTGATTGGGTGTTTTATACCGTGCTTAAGCTGGGGTAAATTGAAGGAGACTAGTAGAAGTTAGGGTTACATCTTGTTTAAGTTGGATGACTTGGGTGTGTCTTATAAATGCTTACTGTATTGGATTACAATCTAGAATTTCCTATACTATTAGTGGAAGACCCTATTAACAAGAAGAAGAGTGGATATAAGGATTCTAAACTACAAATCTTATGTATTTTGTATTGTGATAATCATTTTGCAGTTCCTTTTTATTTCCATTGCATATAATTTCAAAAATATTTTATTTCTAATTAAAAAATTTAGCAATCCTATTCACCCTCTTTAGGCTTGCATAGAAATCCTAAAAACTTTTGCAGCAACCATGTTTCGTCATTGAAATTGATAATCTTGGCACAACAACATTATGTTGTCTAGAAGGGGAAAGAAGTATGTGATCAGCATTCCGAGCCACTGGAAACTATAACTACTTCGCTTTCTTGATCTCTTCTCCTAAACCTTGCAAAATAAAAGGGATTAAAAAAAAAGAATTAGAGTAGGATTTTATTCAGTTGGAAATATGAAAAATACATAAAATAGAGATCGTGAAGAACAGAGCCCACAAAGAGAATATGCTCTTGAGGCATAGAGCCCTAATCTAAAATTAGGTTTTAAAAGTTTTGTTTATATTGTGTAATCACATTGAAATGGTCTGTTGACCACCTTTCCATATAGAAAAATATTTTATTCCCTTGTTGAAAAGAATGAAGTTCGCTCTTTCTTTATAAAATAGTTAACCACCAATGCGATTATGTAAAGGGAAGTGACATTTTTTCCCCTTCTCTTTTCTGAGTGTCTCCACAATGGTACCCCTGGAAGATATAAAAAATTACCGACTTTAAGGAAGTGGAGCTTATTAGACATTCATTGGTTTATAATGGTTTCAACGATCTCTGTATGGCTTCCATATTGGAGTAGGGAGGGACTCAAAATCCCCTTGATGTTTTTAGAAGGAAGATTCGTTTTGTGGGAGAAAATGATTAAATAAACAAAAAAATGAGATTGAGATTGATAAATCTAAATAAATCAGAAATAAATAATTAAAAATAATTAGAAGAGTTTAGAAAGTGCATCTTTATGATTTGATAAAGAGAGAAAGAGTTTGAGTTCTTTGGAGCGAAAAATGTTGAAAATGATGAATTGGAGTGAAGGCGATCTAAATCATACACTTCAAAATGCAAAAAGTTGGTACATAGTACAGGGAAAGTAAATCCAAGATTATTCTCTCAAGAATTTTCATTATTATATATATTACTAATTAATATGGATTATGGAAGAAACTATTGAGTTTATAATTTATTAACTAAGATCGATTAATTTCTAATTAATTAAATAGAGAAGATTGCTGGTCAAATAGGTTAAAGGTCTCATAGATAAATTCACTGGATATATTTATACTTAGTTATATCAGTTGCATAGATCATTGATCTCATAAAATTAGAAAATATATCATTAAAGCATATAAATAAATAAAGTCGTAAACTTGATATTTTGGCTTTTCTCTCAATTAATCCTATATGTTATGAGCTGAGCTAGGCGTGACATATGTATAATAAAAAAATCATTCAAAGTCTAAGCATACACCATACCTAAAGAGTTTACAGCATATAAAAAATTAAGCAATGAGTATATCATTAATCTATACATTATCAAATATTCAAAATATATTAGCGCTTACTAAGATAGTAGGGAACGGAAAAATTTCAAATGTACATAAAACAATTAAGCATAGTAAGTAATAACCATATACCAGTAAATCATTTAGTGTTTCTTATATCATCTGAACCAATGCAAAGAATTAATCATGCATACTCATCATAGTCATCAATAATTGAATAAAAGAAATTCTTTTATTAATAACCATAAATGAGTATAGAAAACTATTCTCTGAAAATCTCTTTTAATTCTCTATAAAAAGTATTCAAATCAAACATCCTATACAAAACTCCTAAATGCATTGAGTATATGTGGTTTCTCAAAAAACCTAACAAGAATTCTATTTAATAGGAAACTCAGTTTCAACCAGAAATCTTCAAAATTGCTCTTTAGCTAACGTGGTTGTTGAAGGCTACTTTGATAGCTACGTCAACAACATCACTGGGGTTGAGCTTACAATCTTCAACTTTGCTTGGCTGGTGACAGCTATGCCTGTTAATTTATTGATCTAGGTTGATATGCACTGATGCGCTTCATTTTTTGATTTTTTTGCATAGAATCCTACACAAAGATCAATGAACACTAGAAAATATTAAAGTCAAGAGTTTGATCAATAAAAATAATTTATCATTAATTTTCTATATTAATTACCAAAATTGGATTATGTGTGCACAAAATATACTAAAATTATTACACTTTTCGCTCGTAATCACACTCCCAAACGTAAGTATTTTTAGTTCCTAGCAAACTAAGTAATATGTAAATATTCTAATTCTAAAAAGAAAAATAAAAACCTAACTCATTTTTATAGGAATCATGGTTACACTTAACATGTGCAACAAACCGTTAAACCCCTAAATAGCCTAAGTAGATGAGTATTGTCTCGTGAGAATTTCCAGCAATGTTACCATAAACATTAAAAAATGGTGGTCTAAGGAAATAAATAAAATAAAAAAGAAGGATAAGTATAAAATAAAGAACGAAGAAAAATAATTTTGCTTTAAATTTTTTCTATATCAAGCTTAATCAGAAATATGTACATAGATATTAATGAAGCTATGAATCTTAATTATAATATAGTATCCTTATGTCTTTATCGTGATTATTTAAATCGTATCGTAATTATACTTAACTCCTCCTATACATTCTTGTGATCATGTAGATGAGCTAATCATGCTTCAAATTCCAATCAAACTTATAGAAACCTTTTTAGCTCTCTTCTCCATTTTTTTTTATTATTACAAATGCTCATTGTTCATGTGAATGCTTATACTTTCCGAGCATAAATGTCCATTTATTAAGCTTATATTTGTTTTAAAAGATCATAAGTATTGTTTGTGTGAATATGCAAACTTCTTGAGGTGCATAAACCTAACTACTTAACACTTACTTCCTTTATTTATTTTATTATTCCTTTAAAAGATTCTTGCGTTAATATGAGGCTCATTCCTTTTTTTTTGTCCTTTTTTCGTAAAGATAATAGGCTTTCTTTTTAAGTTTTCTCTTTATTATCAACTCTTCGTGACTCCTTATGTAAGTATTTAAAGTGCATATTCGTTTCAAACCTTGTGTATTCATATATCTTATTGTTAAATTTATATTCACAATAAAAATCCTTAAGAACTATTAGCATATAAGCATCAATATTAAGATATCATTTTCATAAATAGACAATGTGAAGTACTTCTAATCGTGCTTTTATTTTTTTTTACTTTGAAGAAATGATTTTTTTTGAAATTTTTTAGTTTTTATAACTTTCCTAGTTAGTTATTTTACATGTGATATATGTGGTATAGTATATCTACCCACGCTAACTTAAATTATATAATGTACTCAGTAAATCAATAATATAGTTTTGCAAGCAATATGCTAAGAAATAATGTGAAAGGTTAAAGTTAGAAAATAGCTGGTTTTGACAATTCTCCTTGTGTTACACTCTACAGGTGGTCGATGTCAACGACGCTGCTATTTTTCTCTATTGTACTTGCAACTTTAATAGTGACGAAATTCTATGTTTCCCTAATGCGTCTATTCGTCTTTTTCATCTGATATTACGACCTCCTCACTAGCAATATATTGGTACATCCTT